>CAOJBK010364118.1:0-23594 GCA_948294925.1 Codiaeum variegatum | reverse complement strand
TTGACCAACAAGAAATGGCAGTTTCATATTTCTCAATATCAAAGAATGATATAGAACTATGCTTGAGTTCTGCAAAATCTAAAAGTTTCCACCTGTAACAACAAACAATTGCATTAGAACACGAAATATACAATCAAATTTTTGATATAAATGAGAAGTTGTTCAAAACTAAGACAAAGATAACCATTTCAAGCTCAAATTATGCTTAGGAACCCCAAAACCTATTTACTTAAGTCTAAAACAATTAAAATTTCAACAAATAAAACTCGCATAGCAAAACCTCACTCAAGCTATCCATTTTAATATTGAGCACAACAGAGAACTCCACAAATTAACCGAACTGAGTTAGTTTCAAAATGAGTTCAAAGACAATCAACATGAATAAAGTCTAATGCTTACAAATTCCCAACAACAATAATAATAAAAAAAATCAGACTCGTTACATTCAAATCCAATTTTTTACCATAATTATCCAACAAACCTGTCTTCTCTAATTAACACAGCCCATGTGATTACAACTTGATAGCAATTTATAGAGTTCCATTCAAGAATTAAAATCATGTAGCACAACCCATATGATTACAACTCAGTAGCAATTTATATGTAAACAAAATCAAAGAATAGAAAAATTGTTACCCATATTCATGAGTGCAAACGTTTCTGAGAGTAGCAACAACTCAAGCCCTTTTCTTCTTCAACAACTTAGCCTCTGTTTTTGCTGTTGTGTAGCTACCGCTACTGTTCGGGTCTTCGAATGCAGCTGGAACGATGTTATGCCAGAGATGGAAGAGATTCGAGTTGAAGGAGTAGAGATGAGTCTGGTTCTGGATCGGGGTTTAGTGAAAATAGCTATCGAGTTTGGTTTTTTTGAAGATGATGGGATGGTGATTTAGGGAGGATAACAGAGGGAAGACATCACTTGTCGAAATTGGTGCTTTTTCCAGAAATGATGGATGTGATTAAGTAAAAATGGATTGTAGAGGGAAAGGGATCGGTGGTGATTAGGGTTTTGAAAGGAGGGTGTGAGGGTTTGAGAGATCGAGATCATGGTCGGAGATTAGCAGTTGGTGTTTTGGGGTTATGAAGAAAGAGTGGATGATCAAGCTGCGTTTTAAAGGGGAGAAGACGAGCTTGATTTGTGACAGAGAAGACATGCTTGATTTGTGACAGAAGGACTGTGTATTTGGAGCAGGGGAAGAGCGATGGTGTTTCACCGGAGAAGAAGGAGAGACGATGTATATCTATGAGTGGCAGTGGTATCGGCCGGAGATGAGTGGCGGCAGTGGTTTGGAGAAGGAGATGGGAATAGAGGTAGTGACTCCAAAAATGAAGAAGGGGATTTTTCCTTTTATTTTTCCATTTTTATATTAAAAAATTATTGACCTCTTACTGATCCCAAAATCTCACCGCCAAATTTTTCACGAAAATATTTGATTTTCCTCCACTAAGTTACTGATCACTTGCCGACCCAAAAAATGAGTTACTAGTTATTGACCCAATTATTTAGTCAGAAACTGGTCAGTATATTTTTTTGTGAAAGTTAATAAATTTTTGCTGCCAATTTAGTGATGACTTACCTACCATTTAATTGAATCAGTAACTTAGCGACATATTTTTTGGTCAGTAAGTTATCAGTAAATAATTTATATAATTTTCTCCTTATTTTATCACAATTTGGTCAGTAAGTGTCATTATATTGACCTAAAAAATTGAGTTAGTAATCGGGGTTAGTAAATCGTAGTTTTCTTGTAATGTTATGTAAGGTTATTATAGTAATTTAATTAATTATTAATTAAAAATATAAATCAAAATATAATAGTAATAAAATAAGAAATATAATAGGAATATGATTATATTTATTATAATTATTTAATATATTTTATTTTATAAATTCTAATTAATAATTAATTTATATTATCTTATCCTATTAGGAATAAGAAGTTTAATCATAACATAACATAATTCTAATTAAGAATTAATTGTTAATTAAAAATATAAATCAAAATATAATAGTAATAAAATTATTTTTTTATTTAATTTATTTGTGAAGTGATTTTAATAATTAAAAATTAAAATATTTATAAATAATTTACTACTTCCAGTTTTACGGTTATTGAATATATATTTATAATCAATTGTAATAAAATTAATAGAATTAATTTAGATAAATTTATATAATAATAAAAATATATTAATAGAAAAAGTATAAATAAAAATTTAAATTCTATTAAAAATATATTATATTATGATTTAATATAATCTAAATTTTTAAACTCAAAATAAAAGAATACTAAATATACAACGAGACAGTTTATCAATGTGCGAAGCATACTCTTGAAAAAACTATTATATATAAATATACCTAAAAGGGGAGATTGAAAAGTTACGATATTGCTCTCCTTGTTTTCTTTAAATTTGAAGTTACTTTAGTAATTTAAAATAATTATATATTAATTAATAAATAAATTATATATTAAAAAAAATGAAAAATTATGATTTTCTTATACTATAAAATGCTTTTACCCAAACCGGTCAAAAAAAAAAAAAAAAAGACAAACGTGAAAAAAAAAAACTTAGGTTGGTATAATTTTTTATCAAGTAGGTTAGCATAATTATAATCAAGTAAGGATTCAATATATGAATTTGAAGGTATCTTTTGGTGTAAAAAAAAACATTAAAAGAAGAAAAAAAGTTAATTGTTTGATACAATTTGTATTATATTAGAATTAGAATTTTAGATTAAGTTAATAAAAAATTGTTAAATTACGGTCTAACTAAATTAGGAATAGTGATATAAATAAAAATTTAAATTTTATTAAATATATAATACATTTTTCTATCTAAATTATATTAAATTTACTCTCTATAAATATACATAAATAATACACTCAGTTTCAATATTACTTTCACTTATTTATTACACATCAATTTATTTTCGCATATTTCTATCTTTTATTAATTTAATTATGTAAAATAATTAAAAATTTGATAATAAAATAATTTAGATTTTGATCGGTAAAAATACGTTATTGTTCCATTATTCTTCTTAATAAAGTATTATTTTGATAATTGTATTATATTATAAAAATAAATAATTAATAATGTTAATAATAAGAAAAAATGAAAATAAGGAAATGAAAAAAGGGGGGAAAAATGAGAGAAAAAATTGTTGTTATGATACTAGGAAGATTATTATAATATTAAAATTAATTAATTATAGAACAAATTAAAATTAATTTTTAAAAACCAAAAATTAATCACAAATAATAAAAAATTTATTATGGATAGTTTATAATATCTTTTCGTATTGGTTTAGAATTCAAATGTATTAGAAAATCATAATTCTATGAAAAAAAAAATACTAATATCACATTAGGAAGTTTAGCACAATAGTAAAGTAGTAATTAAATTGGGAAAAGATTCTAGAAAGTTTAAATATTAATAATTAATTTTCGAAGATCCTAAACTTTTATAGTATTGTTTATTATAAATAGAATTTTTTGTCATTGATTATGAGATCAATATTAATTTATTCCGCTTGGAATAGTAGCTATTCCAAAATTAATTAGAAGATAATTTACTCTCCATATATATTGTAGGTATAAAATTTAGAAATTATGAATCATAGGAGTCTCACACGGTGTTCTATCGCTCTTTTTAAACATTCAATACTTAAGGTGTGTTTTTGTCATAATTTATTGAATCATACACATCTTTTCTATTAATTAAACTTTTATGTTTAAATTAATTTATTTTTTAATTTTTTACTAGCATGAAAATAATATGATTAAATATTAATATTGTAATGTTTTCTATGTCTATCCGTGGTATAGTAATTATTTAGATGAATATATTTTAATTATTTTTGTATCATGAGCCAATTTAATAGTGTGTGCCATATGATTATCAATTGTCTTATGAAGTATAAAAAAATTAATTATATAATTTTATTTTTAATTATAGATTTTTTTGTCATAGTACTAATGTCAACAAAATAATCATGACTAATTAAAATAAGTATGTATTAAAACAATTTATAATTATAATAGAAGATAATATTATTAAATTTATCTATTTTTATTTATCAATGTCATCATTATTTATTTTTTAAAATATATAAATCAATTTATTTTGCTATCAATTTTAGACTAGAAAAATTACATTTGTCTATATGGGATAATCTCGTTGAAAACGAAAGTGCAATAATTGAAATTTTGTTAAATGAAAATAAGTAAAAGCCTATCGTTTCATAAATCATCATTTTTTAAATATTATTTATAAATAATTTTATATTTATTAACATATTGATAATATTTTATCTAATAGATACATGTTAAAATTTATAATAACTAATTGAGAAATTAATGTTAAACACAATTGAATTAAATATACAACGAGACACTTTAACAATATGCGTAACTCATTCTTGAAAAAACTAATTACTTAAGTAAATTTTCACACATTTCAATACTAAGTTATCAAGTGGTGGGGCTAAAGCTAAGAGGCCATTGGTCCAAATCCCACCAACACTTCATTTTTCAAAAAAATCTTTTTATTTTTAGATAATTTTGTTTTTTTTTTTCCCTTTGTTAAAGCCACTGAACCTAACTAATTTAATGTACCTTTATTTGTTTAAGGTAAAATATATTATTAAGCTCTTGAATTATAGTGATTTTTTTTGTCTTACGATCCTTTCAATATATTACATTCTATTGAGCTCTTATCAATTTATTTTTATTTTATTAAGCTATTTTTATCAGTTTTGTGGAGAGTGAATGACAAACTTTGTTACAAGTGCGTGAAGAGGTTATATTAGACGTCACATAAGTAAAAAAACAGAGCATATTACTAATTACCCATGCACTCCATCATTACTCTTTCTCTTTCCCTTCTCTTCTTATTCTTCATCATTAATTTCTCATTATGGAGCTCATAAAAAATGGAGAAATCTCTTCAAACCCCTAACAATGGTGATTCACTCTTTTCTAAATAAATCTATTTGTTCTCCAAAGATTTGTACAACACTTGTTCTACTCTTTATGTTAGTGCTCCTTCAAATGCCCATGGACCCATTAATGGTTTTTTTTTTTATAGTTCTATGCATTTCACCATTACTACTACTGCTTCTTCTTACTTTGTTTCTGCTATTTCTTCTCTTGATAATGGCAATATGTATGACTTTGAGTTTTCAACAAGACTTGGGTCTAACGGGTCGGGTCAAAATGGGTCCTTAAGTTCTATTGATGAGTTATTTTTGAATGGAGAAATCAAACCAACGGAACTTTCTACTCATTTGGAAAAACTCCAAGTTCTAGCTCCATTGTTAAACCTTGAAGAAGAAGAAGATTTTAAAGAGTCGGGTTAGGTCGGGTCTAGATGTAGAGATGTGAGATAAAGAGATAAATCAGATAATTTTTAATTAATTTCTTTAACGGTGTTTGTCTAGTCATAAAAAACCCGTTAAAAAGGGCTTAATAGAAAAAAAATTAACAGGAGCTCAATAGAATGCAATAGATTAACAGGGGCTTAAGGCATAAAACCACTATAATCCAGGGGCTTAATAATGTATTTTGCATGTTTTTATTAAATTCAATATCAATTTATTTGATTTTTTAATTTATAATGTTTAAATAATTTTATGATAATATTTTTACCATCTTATGTTTAATGAACATATACTTACATTACTCGAAGAAATAAAATTATTATTGAACAAAAGAATATCCACTAAAAATGTAAAGAAATTCATTATCAGAATTAGGTGGAAAATGTAAATAAATTTGTTCTCACTATACCTGAGATGGATAATCTGACATGTGCCAGTCCCATTTCAAGTAAGGTGATTCGTAATTTGTAGATGTCTCTTGAGAAGTCGAGTTGTGTTCATGTTTCAGAAATGCTTGCTTCTAGCTATAAGGGGAAAGAACATTGGGCTGATGTTGTAGAAGGAATGGATTTACAGGGGGATATGGGGAGTGACATTGCTGGAGGTTGTGAGGAAGGGAAGAAGAGCTTGAATCCTTGGAAGGCTATAGATATATTGAAGTTATGAAATGCAGGGGGGAAATTAGAGTACGTCTCTCTAGACTTCAAAGGGGCTCAGAGCATTGGTAGGATTGTGTATGATGATGTGAAGGATGAGCTGCAATATTGGAACTCCGAAATTGTGTGTTATGTTTTGGGGGCTAGACCTCTTCTTGATGTATTTGAGGGATTTATAAGATGAATCTGAGGGAAGGCTGGTATTGATAAGGTGCTGTGAATTTAGAATGGCATTACAGTGGTTAGGTTTCACTCTATTGAGACCAAGGATCAAATTTTATAGGCTGGTGTGTTCCATTTTGATAAAAAGCTAGTGATTGTTCGACCTTGGACAGTGGATTATGCTTCTCTTAAATCTAAAGTGAAATTTGTGCCTATTTGGGTAAGATTTAAGGGTCTTGATTTGAAATATTAGGGTTGTCTCTTCATTGAGTAAATTGGCTAACTTAGTCGGGAATCTAATTATGACAGATAAAGCTACTTTGGATAAGAGAATGATTAATTTTGCTAGTGTTTTAGTTGAAGTTGATATTCAGCAAAAACTGCCTGACTTTATTCTGTTTCTAAATGAGGTTAATGATCTGATTGTACAAGATATTGAATGTGAATGGAAAACTGTTCGATATGCGTATTGTAAAGGCTCTGGCCATGAGAAAATGGATTGTAGAAAGAAGAAACATGTGACTTGGAAGCTTAAGAAGGAAGTCATTGTGAATCAGAATGAAGAAGGGCTAGGTGGAGTTGCGAGGAACGAAGATGGGAAAGAGGTGGTTGATGTTGTTATAGAGGTTGAAGCTAGTGTTTTAAGGGGTTCTTCTGAGGTCGATAGGATCATTGGTGAGAGGGAAGGTGGTCAGGAGGGTTGGGAAACAATAGAAAGGAAATGTAAGGGGAGTTCCTGGTCTAAAGTGTTAGAAAGCGGCAATTCAAATAGGATGGGTAGTGCTAAGGAAGTGGAGGTGGTTATGTAAAATGTTTTCAACCCTTTGACGGTTAGACCTGATGGGTATGGGTAATTTTGCCTCTTAGAATGTGAGGGGGATGAATGGTTCCCTTAAGCAAAAGATGGTTAGATCTTTTGTTTTACGTCATGGAATTGGACTTTTTTTAATTTTAGAATCAAAGGTTCATAGTAGTAATTTTGATAGAGTAATGAATAACATGTTCCCTGGTTGGGGAATAATTAATAATTTGGAGTATGATGTCAAGGGTAGGATTGTGGTAGCTTGGGATATGAGTGAGTTTGATGTTAGGGTATGCTTTAAGTCTGTTTAATTGGTGGGTTTAGAGGTGATTAGGAAACATGATATAAAAAGGATTTTGTTGGGATGTGTATATGGGTTACATACCATAGTTGAGAGAAGGCTGATGTGGCAGGAGCTTGATGTATTGTGTTCTAAGGGGGACATCCCTTTATGTCTATTAGGGGATTTCAATAGTGTACTTAATTTTGGTGACAGATTTGGTAAGTCAATTATTTCTGAAGCAGAGGTGGTTGATTTTCGAAGTTTGTTGGACAATCATCAGTTGATTGAATTGTGTTGCTATGGGAGTCAATTTTCATGGTGGAATATGCAAGAGGGAGAAAATTGTGTTTTCTTTAAGATTGATCGAATTATAATTAATGATTTGTGGCTGAATTGTTTTGAGGAAGTTGAAGGCTTACTATTGCCAGGGGAAATTTTTGATCATAATGTGATTTTATTAAAATTGGGACTGCAAGCTCCTAATTTGAGGAAACCGTTTCTATTTTGTAATATGTGGGAAGCCTATGATAACTTTAAATCTATTGTCAAGGGGGTTTGGGATAAGAGTTGTCGGGGTGGCGCAATGTAGGTTGTGATAAAGAGGCTCCATATGTTACGGATACCATTCAAAATGCTTAATAGGGAAAGTTTTGGTGGGATTCATGTGAAAGTTGAGGAAGCAAGAGCTAATATGATTAGATGCTAGCAAGCCACGATGGAGAATCCGACTGATTTCTTGCTTAGGGAATCAGAGAAAATTGCTACAGGAGAATTCTTGGCTGTAATTGCTACCCAAGCATCTTTTTTCCATTAAAAGGTGAAGATTAAGTGGTTGAGGTATGATGATAAGAATTCACAGTTTTTCCATTCTATTTTGAATGCGAGGGTGAAGAAGAAGCGTATTGTGGTGGTGCAAAATGATAATGGGGATTTGATTCAAGATTCTCAAGGTATTTTGATGTGTTTTCTAATTTTTTTTTAAGGGAATGATGGGCTGGTCACTCAGAAAGTGTTAGAGATGATGTGATTTTGGCTAGTTAAGTGTTAAATATTGATCAGAAAGTGAGGCCGGTATGTCATTTTATGGCTTCTGATGTTAAGGAGGCCATTTTTTATATTCTATCTTCTAAAAGTCTAGGGAGTCTAGGGGTGAATGGGTTTAGAAGTGGTTTTTACAAGGAAGCGTGGGATATAGTTGGCAAAGATGTCACTAAGGCAGTTCTTGAATTCTTTCATACCGGACAAATGCCTTCAAGCTTGAATAAAACTCTTTTAACTCTCATTCTGAAAGTGGATAATGCCTTGAAGCCTAGTGATTTTCATCCGATAGCTTGTTGTAATGTCTTGTATAAGGCCATTGCTAAGATGATTTGCAGTCGATTGCAGAAGGTTCTACCTGTGTTTCTTGACGATAGGTAGGGGGCCTTTGTGCTGGGGCGTATGAGTGCTTATAACATTCTAATTTTGTAGGATTTGATTAAAGCTTACCGAAGGAAGAATGTATCAGCAAGATGTTTAATGAAAATTGACTTGTGAAAGGCATATGACTCTGTTCGTTGGAAGTTTGTGGAGATGTTATTGGTTAAATTTGGTTTCCCTTTAAAATTACGTGCTTGGATTTTAACTTGCCTAACTTCTATTCATTATGTTTTGAGTCTGAATAGGGGTATAGTTGGTTCATTCAAAGTAGAAAAAGGCCCAATGACAGGGGGATCCGATGTCGCCTCTATTGTTCATCATTGTTATGAAGTATTTGACTCATAATTTGAAGGCACTGGATGGAAATTCTTTGTTTCGGTATCACCCCATTTGCAAAGGATTAAAGTTGGTGAGTCTTTGCTTTGCAGACGTTCTAATCTTGGTCTGCAAGGGCAATGTTACTTCTGTCCAACAAATTGTGGATGTATTTTTGCATTTCTCTAGAGCTTCGGGGCTTCAAAAAAATTTTGCAAAATCTATTGTGTATATGAGTGGGGTGGGTACAGATGTTCACTAGCAATTATTGTCTATAATTGGGTTTTCTTTGGGTTCCTTTCTGTTGAAATACCTTGGTCTTCTGCTCTCCCTAACAAAACTGTCTAGGAATGAGTGTAACATCATTGTTGATAAGTTTGTGAAGAAAATCAGGCTATGGAGTTTGAGACACCTTTCATTGGCTGGAAGGGCTCAGTTATTAAATTATGTTCTTCTTTCGTATCAGGTTTATTGGAGTTCTATCTTCATCTTACCCCAAAGAGTGGTGAAGCAAATTGAATGCATTTATAGAAATTTTCTTTGGAGTCAAAGTGAGTCCAAAATTAAAATCCCTCTAGTATCTTGGGATAAAATTTATTTTCCAAAGAAATTTGGTGGGTTGAATTTCAAGAAATGTTCAGTATGGAATAAAGTTGCTATAGGTAGATTTTTGTAGGATTTAGCTCAAAAGAAAGATTGTTTATGGGTTAAGTGGGTTCAAGGCATCTATCTGAAAGATAAGAGTGTTAGGGAACATGTTCCTCCCATGGATGCCTCTTGGTATTGGAAGAAAATCATGAAGTTAAGGGTGTGCTTAAGTGATGTTTTAAGTGTTGGCACCTTGCTGTTCAGACTGAGAAATATAAGGCAAGTGAGATTTACTATTTTTTGCTAGGGATTGAAGACAAATTTAAACTATGTTCTTTGATTTGGAAGAGAGTGTGCCTCCCAAAACACTAATTTTCTATGGTTAGCTATTCAGAAGGCGTTGTTAACTAAGGACAAACTAGTTCATTTTCATGTTGCCATATCTGATTTGGGTTGTTACTTGTGTGGAATGGGTTTGGAATCAATAAGCTACCTCTATTTTGAGTGTTCCTTTGCAACTTAGGTAAAAAACGACTTGAGCAGGTGGTTGAATATTGGTAATTGGCCTTTGAAGTTTGAGAATTGGATTAAATGGCTTGAAAATTTAAAGGGTTGCCGACTTCATCTTAGGTTGTTTGGGGTTGTTGCTGTAGCATTAGTTTATTATGCCTGGTTGTCAAGGAATGCACTGTTATTCCAAAATTATAGAGCCACTATTGCTGAGATTGTAGGAAAAATTAAGGCTGATATTGCAATTGTATTGGGCTAATTGTATATAGTAAATTGAGTTATAGTGAGAAAGAATTCTGCAGGTCCTTGGGTTAGGAGTTTTTGTAGCTTTCCCCAACTTGTGGTGTGTACTGTGGTTTTGTAATTAGTTTTGGTTTCATGGTAATATAATTCTTTATTTTATTACAAAAAAAAAGGATGATATTCATTACAAAAAAAAATTAAGAAAAACTATGACATTTATTCAATGAAAAAATTGAAGAAAAATATGCACTTATATAAATTCACTACAAAAAAAAAAAAAAATTTATTATCCAACAAATGAATATTTATCCGAATGAAGTCATGAAAACTACTACTAGTTTCATGAAATAAATTTTAAAAAATAATATATAAAATTATATTCACTAAAAATGAAAAATTATTCATTATCAAATAGTAAAATATTCATTACCAAAAATTGAAAAAAGTACAACTTATATTCAATGAAAAAAAAAAGAAAATACTCATTACGTCAAAGAAAATAAATTACCAAACAAATGAATATTCATTCTATAAAACTTATGAAAATTATTAGCTACCTGAAACAATTCTATAAAAAATAATGTATATAAAATTATATTCAGTAAAAATAAAAAGTAACTCATCACCAAATCATACCATATTCACTATAAATTACAATTGTAATAATGAATATTTTGTTTATTAAAAATGAACATTTATTTTATACATAATGGATAAAAATCAATCTTATATACTTCATAATTGATAAATATGCATTTGCAAGACTGTATATTTCACTTATCAATAATGGATATACATGAATTCATATTACTTTCATCACTACATCTAAGAAGTAAAATTATTATTAAATAAAAGAATATTTATTAAAAATGAAAATAAATTCATTATCAAATAGGAGAATATGCATTATAAAGAATTAAGAAAACTATGTCATATAATATTTTATTTATCTATGATGAATTATTATATCAAATGAATAAGTGTTTCATATGTATATTTTAAATTTTAATAAATAAATAAATTTATATATTTATTACAGATTAATAAAATTAAAAAAAAGAGAGAGAAGAAAAAAAATTGGAGAAAATCAGTTAAAGACATAAAATACAAAAAAAAAACAAAAAAAAAAAAACAAAAAGTTTGTAATGGCTTGGAATAAAACCAACAACAAAAGATAGTAGACAAGTTCTTAACTACTGAGCTAAACAACTTCTCTTAATATTTTACTATTGCTTTTATTAATAAATAGAAACACATGGGTCCAACATAAAAGTTACGATATGAGGTAGCATTATATCTATAGAATTTTTCATTTTACTGTATTTATTGAAATATAAAATAATAAGAAAAATAAATATATGATAATAAAATTTTGTTGATGGAATTTTTGTTTAGGAGGAAAATTGAGTAAGAATTTTTTTAATGCCTTATATTTTAGTAGTTATTAAAGAAATAGATTATAGATTAAGAAACTAGCCCCACCACGACAGCTAAATGCTATCCAAAATCCAACAAATGAAATAACAGTCAATTTAGTGGAAAAACCTTGAGTTTTCGTTGTTTATTTTTTAGAATCATTGAGAATTTGGCTGACCCTACTGTCAATCCACATGGCACATTGTACTTGCAATTCCAAAGTATACAAGTGGTTTATAGCATCTCTACATGACCTGGAGAGATTCCACATGGTGGAGTGAAAGGATGAAAATTTTATTGAGCATATTGTACCTCTACACAGCAGCTTGGGCTTTTTGTTGCATATGCTACGCTATGGTGTGACTTCATTTTTCTTTCCACCTTAAAATATATGCTTAATTCAATTGATCTTTGTTAGAAATAACAAAACATATTTAAACATCAATGTTCATTAACTTATTATCACATCTCAATTTCTTGAAATATGATAGTCTTCAGGCTTTCGTGATTAACTACCAAGACCAATGGAACCCTGATTGTGTCTCACGCTATGAGATTCATTATTAATAATTTTAATCCTATATTATTATATGTCCACTATGTGTTCATGCAGCACATAAACCCTTGGGTTGTGCAGTTACTGCATATGCTCATATCCATTATAGTAAGTCGATATTACTTAATACCATCTATGGACTAAGTTCATTATGCCCTAAGCATTACTTCTTTCCTTTCTCATAGTCTGGAAAACACAGTACTAAAATACTCAAAATACATATAATATCATTGCATATCTACAAAGCATTAATCTATCTAAAGTTCCCACAATTCTTGAGCCCAAAGCCATCTAATAGAGCGAATTATCCACCTCGATGTCATTTACCTTCAATCCTTCTTGGGCAGTGGTGCTCCTGAGCTGGAAAGAAATGGAGTTTGGATGTTAATGATCTTGAAAGGGCCGATTTATCTCTGCACGAATTTGTAGGGGGAAAGACCTTACCCGAGGGATTCATTTCAATACAACTAAAAGTTGGTAGAGAAGCTTGGCCTACTGGCTACTACGTTGTAGATGCGCAAGTCAACTACAACTTATTATTAGGCTGAGATTGGATTCATAGTAATCTATGCCTACCCTCCAATTTGCATCAAATGTTTATCATTTTTAAGGGGAAATATGTGGAAATCATAAATGCCGACACAAATCCATTCGGTCAAGAAGTTTACATGACCAATGCAGCATATTACCAGCCGAACATGCTAATGCTGGCCTTGATAGAACCAAAAAGAATCCTGAATAGGAAGATGATTTTAGCCAAGAATATGTCACGACCTATCTCGGTAGGGCCAAATAATGGCCACAAACAATGATAATTTTATGGATCACATAATGATTAGAATCTCCAGAAGGTAGAAGGAAGTCATCATGAAGCTCCATGGGTTATTTTGGGAGAAAATATGCTCAGCCTAGTGCATATATGAAGATGATGAGCAAGATCCTTCAAGAACATTAAAGCTTGAAAATGTCAGATCGGTAGGAAGGAAAATGGATGATGATAAAGCCAAAGTTCAAGACCCCCTTTGAGAGGTTAATCTCAGGACAAAGATCAATCTATAACCAATTTTCATCAGTGCTAGATTAAGTCCAGAATTTGAGAAAAAGACTAATTGATTTATTGAAAGAGTATTAAGTTGCTTTGCATGGAGTTATGCTGAGATGCTAGGATTAGATAGAAACCTAGTAGAGCACAAACTGCCAATCAAACTCGGCTTCAAACCGTTCAAACAACCTATGAAGAGAATGTTGGTTGAAGTTGAAGGGCTAGTTAAATAGGAAATTGAAAGATTGTTAGATGGCGGGTTTATAAGACCAGCAGTCTATGTAGAATGGTTGTCCAACATTGTCCAAGATATTAAGAAGATGGAAAGCTTAGAATCAGTGTTGATTTCAGAAATTTAAACACAACTACTCCAAAGGATGAATACCCAATGCCAATTGCAGATATGTTAGTAGATTCAATAGATGGAAATACAATCTTGAGTTTCATGGATGGCCATTTAGGTTACAATCAGATCAAAATAGCCAAGGAAGATGTGCACAAAACTGCTTTTCGATGTCCTGGGCTGATTGGTACATATGAATGGGTTGTTATGCCATTAGGTCTTAAAAATGTTGGGGGCACATATCAAAGAGCTATGTGCGCAATATTTCATTATTTTCTCGAGAAATTCATGGAAGTCTATATTGAAGAGTAGTGAAGTGTCAACAAGAAGATCGACACTTGGCTGATCTCAGAAAAGCATTCAACAGAATGAGAAAGTACAAGCTGAAAATGAACCCACTATAATGCGCGTTTGGAGTTTCGGCTGGTAATTTCCTCGGCTTTATGGTTCATCAATGAGGGGTAGAAGTTGATAAAAATAAGGCCAAAGCCATAATCGAGGCCTCAGCACCTATAAACAAGAAAGAGCTACAGAAACTCATTGATCAAATAAATTTCCTAAGAAGATTTATAGCTAACATGATTGGAAAGTTGAGACCTTAGAGACTTCTACTTAAAACCAATAACACTGAAGGGTTTTTCTAGATCGAAGAACATCATAAGGTGTTTGAAGAGTTGAAACATTATCTCACCAGCTCGCCAGTAATGACGTCTTTAGGCTGAAAGAACCATTGATTCTCTATATTTTGGCCTCAGAAGATACTATCGGGAGTATGTTAGCACAAAACCAAGGGGGTTTGAAAGGGCCATCTATTATTTGAGTAGAACCTTGATCGAGATTGAGGAGGGATAAATGCCTATTGAAAAGCATGGGTTGGCGTTATATTTCTCATGTACCAAGATCAGGTATTATATATTGCCAGTAGTGGTTATGGTAGTGAGCCACACTAATGTTATTAAGGACATTCTATCTCGGCCATATCTCTGGAACCACCTTGGGAAATGGGTTGTTGCTTTGTCCGAATTTCACTTGCAATACGTCCTACAAAAGGTAATTAAAGGGCCAGCAACCCATCACCCGATAAAGGAAGTAGCAGAGGTAAATTTAGTAGGAAACTCAACATGGGAGTTATGATTTGATGGCTCTAGAATGATGACCTGGTGATAACATCCCTAAAAGGGATTTTGATAAAAATGGGATTTGCACTGGGATTTCATTGTACAAATAATTAGGCAGAGTATGAAGCCTTAATCATTGGTCTGGAGATTTTGGCAAAATTGGGGGCAAGATTAGTTTGTGTTTAAGTGGATTCATTAATCATCATTAATCAGCTCATAGGGGAATACAAATGTGAAGCTTCCATTTTGATGTCGTATTATAATAAGGCTTCTCACCTCATAGATGGTTTTAAGCATATCTCCTTTGAATACTCGACCTGAGTATCAAATGAAAAGCAAACATGTTAGCATAGGGAGCATCAGGGTACCTTCAATGGTTTGGGGAAATACCATTACAATTTAGGCAGATTTCTATAGTGTAATCTAATGATATCGACCCATTGAATGATCAGATTTAGAGACACCCCGGAGTTTTTACAATTCATATATCTACCAAATGGAGGGAACCTATTATCAGTTATTTGCAAAATCCTTGCCGAGATTCTAATGATAGGACTAGAATGATAGCTCCTAATTTTTTACAAGAGGAAGGGATTTTGTATAGAAGGAAATAAGATCTGCTGCTACTTTACCTTAGGCTAAAAGAAATTATGATGGCAATGGCCGAGGTGCATGAAGGTATTGTTGGGGCACATCAATCAAGGTGATTGATGAGGCGGTTGTTGGAGCAACATGGATACTAGTGGCAAAAAATGGAGAAAGATTGCATCGAATATGCCAAGGGGTGTGGAGCTTGTCAAAAGCATGGACTAATTCATTACTTGCCAACTAAGGAGTTACACTTTATCACCAATCCATGGACTTTTAAAGGATGAGAAACAGACATAATCAGTAATATATACCCACCATCATCCAAACAACATAGCTTCATTTTGGTGGCAATCAATTACTTTACAAAATGGATCGAGGCAGTTCCTTTAAAAAATGTGAATCATCAGTCGATCATCTCTTTCATAAAGAACCAGATCATATAGAGAGTTGGGATCCTACAAACGATTATGATCGATCGAGGAACTATGTTTACTGACGATGAAATCAAACAATTCTTTAATGAGTATGGGATTAAGATTCTACACTCTACCCCTTATTAGGCCCAGTCCAATGGATAGGCCGAAGTGACAAACACGCTAATTAAGACAAACATTCAGAAGATGATATATCAGAACCTAAAGGAGTGGTATGAGCTATTGGGAGAAACTTTATTTGCCCTTAGAACTACTCTAAGGATGGCCACTGGAGCTACCCCATTCAAATTAGTGTTCAGACATTCGACTATGATTCCAGCAGAACTAACAGTGGAGTCAATAAGAAGGAATTTCCAACATTAGTTGAGTCCCGAAAGTTACTCTGAAGAAATGATTACAGAATTTGACAACTTAGACTATGACCAAATTACTGCATTAAACAAGATGAAATCCTAAAAAAAGAAGGTGACAAGAGCTTATAACAAGAAAGTTCGGTCAAAAGTTTTTGGAATTAGAGATTTAGTTTGGAAAGCCATCCTACCATTAGGGGACAAGCAACCTAAATACGAAAAAATGGTGGCTAAATTGGGAAGAGCCTTTTGAAGTTAGAGAAATTAAAGGAATGCGCTTACCAACTATCGGATCCCGATGGGGAGATGCATGATAGATCAATCAATGAGATTATTTAAAGCTATATCGACCATTGGTATGTAAAGGTGGTGACTGATAACAATTTGAGAAGGCTAGGGAGAAAATTAATTAGTGTAAAGCTGTTAGAACAGCTATGTTTTATCTTTTCCTTAAAGATAATAATATAAAGGCCGATGTACGATCCAAGTTAGTGGTAATGTAATTATGTATATGCAATAAAATTTGGAGCTGAAATCACAACTTTCCTTCATAATACTTGAATTAAAGCACAACAAAAGAAACAAAAACCCATTCATTAATTAAAAATAGTTCTATAACAAAAGGACCAAGAATTGTAATAAAAAAAGATTAAATATTACAAAATCATTATAGATGTTTTATTAATTGGTCTAATTTCTCAGAAAAATCTAGGACCGCTTTCTTAGCAGATGGAACATCTTTCTAAAAAGCAATAAGCTATTTTCCCCTTTAGGCTCGAGAGTGCTTCTTGGTCAACATTTCTTTGGTAAGATCTCTGGCTTGAGCCATGCATGCAATTTTTTCCTTGTCAAGCTCTGCCTTCTGAGTCTCTCTTTGCAGAAATTGAATATTTTTGTCAATGCCAGCACTCTAGGAAGAGATCTTTGGCCCGAATGAAGAAACCTCCCTCACTCGATTTTTCAAAACGGAGATATCTCGATTTAACTTAACGAGATCATTATAGGCCTTAGTGTGGGAGGCTTGGACCTTGCCAGCTTCTTGAGCCCTCTTCACTGCGTCTTCAAAGTCAGTTGAAAGCTCATCAATGCAAGTCTTAAAGCCTATGCTGATATCTTTCTCGATCGCATGGACTGGAAGATAGGATAGAGATTCACTGGCAAACTTCACAAGGTCAGGATCTGATAAAAAGGTCCATTCAAAACTCTTCAATGACCAATAAAGGGTCTAGATGCTCCTTCACTTTGAGGTCTTAGGTAAGGGAGGTCTCAGGAGATGTATCATCCACCACATCAATGACGGGCTCTGGAATTTAAGATCCACCCTCATCATTGATCATGGTTAGGATGTTTTTCCAGAAGTCCTGACCAGGAACAATGAAAGAATGTGAGTAGAATGGATTAAACGAAGAAAGGATGAACCTTGAGATAAGACTTACCCGAGGATCAGTAGAAGCAGAGAAATTAATAACAAGAGTTATGGTGGAAGCAACTGGAGCAGGAACCAAATCAATTACCGGAGAATAAGAGGGAGTTACTTGATTATCCATACTCCTAGGAGTTTCAGAATCGAACTTGTGCTTCCTTAAGCATTTAGAGTGAGAATGATGCTCATAAGATTTAGACCTAGAAGAGGATTGCTTACTGTTATGCTTAGCCTTCTTAGCCTTTGATGATCGGTCATGTTTTTTCTTCTGATCAACTTCATCTTCATGAGAGGAAGTCATACAAAAACTCCCCACTAGTTGAGAATCGGCTTTTGAACCCCCCTTCGAGGCCAAACCTCATCCTTGAGGAAATGACAATCTTATTGTATGGGAAGAAGGACAAGATGGCTACATTAAAAGATAAAGTTAGATGTGATAAAGGGTGAGATCCAAAAGGGAAAAATTGGGATAAAACATGACATGAGGCTCCCGACACTATTCAACACCCTTCAAGGTAGCAACTTTAGGACCATAGTCGATTTCATCAACCTGGTTCGAGATCTTGGCAGGAATGACTTCTGCAAAAAAAGAATATGAATGAGTAAATCGACAAGAAAAATAGAAAAAAAAAATCAAGGGGCTTGCTTTAAACTACCAAAGGGCCTTTTAAGAAGTTGGAAAGCATCAAATCCTACATAAGTCACTTTCCTAAAACCCGAGATTAATCTCAACAAAGGTTCTCCAACAATCCCAAATGGGAGTGGAGGCCACTTAATGGTTTTTAATTTTAAAGAAAGCCATTTGGGTGATATTGATATGTATTTGTAAGGATTTCCCTCATGGAACTTCTCCTGAGATATTCTCCAAGACATTGCTTTGGCCGATTCTATCCTATCATTCTTGGTCATAGTAATGTTTTCTCGAATTATCCTATTTTAGGCTTCCCAAACTTTATGGATAAAATTTGGACCGGAGGCACACTTCATATTATAAAAGGATTCAAATTTTCTAATATAAAAAATGTGCTTACCTTTGTCTTTCCTAGGACGATGTCCATGCATAACAATAGGAGTGCCAGTTTTCTTCTAAAAAGATTGACACTTCCAAGTGGACTCAACATCCAAAGTAAAGAACTCAAAAACCACCCGATCCCACCATTCAACAAAATAAGGGTTGACCAAAGGATTGTTAGGAATAAATGATAGCTTGGTCGACACTGCCTCATAATAAAGATCATTCAAATTTGAAATTCATTGTTGGGAACTTGGGGGGGATTGGACAAGTGATCGTTCATAGACAAACATATGGGGTAATATAACCCTAGAGTGAAGCCGAGTTGACTGTCACACATATCTGAGTAATATATCTCAACCCCACACTTGGCATCAATTTGAACACCAACATTCAAGTCTTGTGCTATAAGGGCACTGACCTATAACCTAGGAACAGGCCCGTTCAACATGTTGTGGGTTTGATTGGTCCATAACTTCATTGCTGAAATTATTAAGAACCTATGATTGGCCATGATAGGCAGGCTAAAAGGGACAAAAAGAGCTTTTAGCCCTATTATTCACACTGTAAAAGAAAGAAAAGAGATCATTCAAAGTGAGGGGATGAAGTTTGTAAGACCTTAAAAGATGAAAGTAGGTAACATGAAACCCTTGGTTAAAAGGAGTGGATGAATGGAATTCAGGAAAGTAAGCAGTAAGCCACATCTGAATGATCCATAGTGAGCCAGTCATGGTGCTAAAAGACTTAGAACCTCGAATATCAAGAAAAGAATAAATGCCATAGGCAAGAATAAAATGGCCAAGTGCAAGTTTTCAACCGTGAGATAATGCCATCACGATTTTAAAATACTCTCTTGGGTGACCTTCATACTGGCTATACATAAAACAAATTTACATAACTAGTATAGAAGAAAGGCAACATGCTCGGTCTCAGAAGACCCAACCGAGGCTTCCTTATGCTTCTTGAGGAAGTTCCCATATGTTGATTCTACCTTTCAAAAGGTAAGTTTAACAGTAGTTGAAACCTCTAAAGAAGCATCTACAGGTTCCCCATAAATAGGGACTCCAGTCAGACAAAGGATATCATACAAAGTGATAGTCATGGGGCTAAAGCGAAAGTTAAAATATTGCTTCTGGCTGACCAAAAAAGAAGATTAGGGTAAAGAAGGTCTTTATTTAAAAGGATACTGGTGTTAATGAGGTCAAGTAAATTAGCAATGCCAACTGTGGCCCAAACTAGACGAAACATGGGAAGAAGATGATTATACCAATCTACAAAATTGGTAGGAATAGTAGTCCATAGAAAATTTATGCTAGACAAGAGCCAAGGGTAATAGTAATTTGAGGCAGTAAAATGAGGACATTTATTATCACTAAAAATACAATCTTCAACTAGTTCATGAGGGATATCGAGGTAAATAGGATTGATAATCAAATCATGAGGAGAAGGGACTATTACCTCGGTAGAGATTAGGCGAGACTCGTCTCAACCATGGCTTTATGGACCAGTTTAGGATCAACAGAAGATACATATTTGGCCATTTATTAAGCAAAAAACAAGAAAGACCTCTAATTAGAAAAGAATGACCGATAAAAAGAAAAAGATTGACAAAGAACTTGAAGGACTTACCTCAAGAAGAACATACAGAAGAATAAGAGGAGAATGTGTTTTTAAAAGATAAGGGATGCAAAAGTGTGAGACAAGAGCCTAACTCCTCTTTATATAAGAAGTGAAGAAACTAGAGAAATTAATGAAGTGGCGGTTGGACTTCCCAAGGAAAGAGGGTGACGTATCAAGACATTAATGGAATCAGAATCATTTATAATCCCAAGAAAAGAGAAATGCATGGCAAAAGTTATTGCATGCATTTGAAATTCAAGACCATCTATCAAGGGACATCGACACAATCGATCAATCAAGAGATAACATCCTTTTCCTAAATCTCGGAGACATTGTTTACACTACAAATAAATCTGGGAGTGGGCTAAACAAAGTCTTGGTAATAAAACTTCCTATGGGCCTCTCTTATGATGAGTGACCACGACCAACAAAGAAAGTTCCACCGCCTCTGGGTTTTTAAGGACGATCTTACCCTTGTAAGGACTATAAATAGTAAATGGTTTTCATCACAAAGGACATCTGACATCACCAATTACCAATACTAAACAATTTTGCTTAAACAATTCCTAGCTCACTGCTGATATTCAGGTGACGGCATCCAATTGCCTATATCTAGAGCCACTCGGTTAACGATCATCGGTCTAAATACCAGATCCTATCCAAAGCTAGTGACGACCAATAGCCTATATCTCAAGTAGAAGGTAGTTACTTTTCTATATCAAAACTCCCTAAGGACGAGAGTTGACTATTGATTGAGTGACCTATATGCTAGAGACCGAAGGGGTCCTATCTTTTATTTCGACTGTACTTAGGATGATAGGATTCACTAAAAATTTGTGAAAAGACCAAAAAGATTATATTCGATTATTGTTAATATACATCCAATAGTTATTTTTATATGGAAACCCTAACTAAAACAAATAGTAATTCTGATAAGGAGCTCTTATTTCTTAAGATAGGAGTTTGAGCTAATCGGGAGCAAATAGTAGGTCAGAAGACAATTCACCCTTTTCAATTTTTTTTTGTATCCTTTTCTTTGATTTTTTACTGCAGCAACATTTAAAATGCCAATTTTTTGCATTAGCTTGCAATGAGAATGTGAATTAATTGTGAAAGATACTGCAAGTTAGTGACTAGTTCATTTGGCAAAAAAAGTTAGTCACTAGTTCATGTAAGTCATAGCAAAAGCAAGGCTCCATTGCTCAAAATTTATCAATTATGCTTGTTCTAGTTGGGAATAGATCAATATTAAACGAAATGTTTCTCTCTAAAAATGTCTGCACATGGTAAACAAAATGCTAAAATAGCAAAAGCATAATAGAACGGTACCAAAGATGTGACAATATTAAAATTAATTGAAAACTTATGCCCTGTGTTTCACCTAGACAGGATAAACAACTATCCAGTATTTCAAGACAGAGTAGCTTATAAACGAATAAACTAAAGTCAACTGATCCTAAAACTATCTTTAGTTAAGGAAGCTCTTCTCCACAAGTTATTTTTCATTCTTTGCAAGTCTGTTCATGTATGATGCGTGCTGGTTTGGATCATGCTGGGTTGTGATGACTCTGATTGAATCTGAATGGACCTGCACAGAGAGAAAGACTGGTCAGGGGTACCGGACGTTGTGTCCGGCGATAACCCTCCGATGTTCAAGTCAGTGAATGGGTAATAGGAGAAATTAAATGCTCACTATAATTATCTTTGACCGTCTCTCCATCTTTATGGGAAAGGCGCTCCTACGTGTCAAGCAAAATGGGATAGCTTTGAAGGGATGACAACGCTCTCGTCACAAAATAAAGATATGATCAACTATCATAGTTACAGCCTAATCACTAGGCACTCCTCAGCGAGCCCTCCTTCCGCCAAGAAAGCCTAAGCATCAAGCAACAGGTTCTACTCAGTACTTTTTGAGCTGCCAAGCCTTTAAGTGCTACGTTTCAAGGGGACAATTGATACTACCTCACCTTCGGCCTAGTCTAGTCCCAATGAGCCTAGTTGGATACACTCCGAACCTGATCCACTCAGTCCAGGACAAACCTTAAGAGAGGCTTCGCCTTGTCCACTAGCGACCTTCGGGATTCAGACATCACTACAGACAGGTGTCACACGCCATATGGAGTAGTACACTAGAGCACACCCTCTGCTGCTTCTGTGGAAGGACGAGCTAAGGCTTCAAGGAATAATCTGTTTGGAATATCCAGCGGATGTGTTGTAGTGAGCTTGCTCAAGCTGTCTGCTCTGACTTTCTTGAACTCAATCTCTGCCCCTCTCTCCTTCATCTTCTTCAGCTGTGACTCTGCCTTGTCTAGGTATTTGACCATGTCTGGGTGGTGAGCTTTGTAAAGGCCCTCGACATGCCCCAAGACAAGCTACGAATCACTGCAGATATTGAGCTTTTCCACGTGCAGGAGTTCGGCCACATATAGGCCCTAAAGAGGAGCTTCATACTCAGCTGTATTGTTGGTGGTTGGGAAGTCTAGCTTCAAAGTGAATTCCAGGAGTACCCCCTCATCATTCTTCAGGACTACCCCCACTCCGCTAGCTTCTTTACCACTGGCCCCATCGACAAATAGTTCCCATTGAACCTTAGGGTTCGCTGAATCGGGAAGCTTTTCGTGCTCGCTACTATGTGGTAGGTCTTCAGCTGGAAATGAACCTTTTAAGATGAAATCAGCCAATGCCTGAGCTTTGACAGATTTGCGAGGCCTGTACTCTAAGCCGTAGCCTCCAAGCTCTACAACCCAACATAGTATCCTTCCTGAAAGCTCGGGCTTGTGCAGCAGTTTTTGCAAGGGCTTATCTGTAACCACCACGCCTTGGTGCTCCTCTAGATATGCTTTGAATTTTCTGCACAAGAGGACAAGGGAATACACCAGCTTCTCCAATGGGCTGTAGTTTAGTTCGGCCTTCTGTAGTACTTTGCTAAAATAGTACACAGGTTTTTGAACATTGCCCTCTTCTCTGACTAGTACTGAGCTGACAGCATAGGGCGAGGTTGAGAGATGCACCAGAAGCTCTTAACCTTTGACAGGCCTACTCAGGATCTGCTCTGAAGATAGGAAGGCCTTTAAATTATCCATTGCTTTCTGGCAGTCTTTAATCCATTCGAAATTGGCACTCTTCCTAAGCTTCTTGAAAAATGGGAGGTATTTCTCCCTGACTTGGACATGAATCTGTTGAGAGCTACGAGTCTGTCCGTCAGCTTTTGCACTTCTTTGACGGATCTGGGCAGATTCATGTTTAAGATTGCCTGGACCTTGTCAGGATTTGGCTCTATGCCCTTTGTGCTGACCTGATAGCCTAGGAATTTGCCTCCGTTGAT
>CAOJBK010363935.1:0-10896 GCA_948294925.1 Codiaeum variegatum | reverse complement strand
GGACTAAGATGATAATTAATTATATGAGATGTGATTAATTATTTGGCAAAGATGATTCCTACTAATTTGATGTGCTAATTACATTGACTTGTTGACTAATTACTTAGTCAATTTGAGCCAATGGGGTGTTAGCACATGTTATCCATGTCCATCACTTATCTCATCTTTAGTTAGGTGAAACTAAATGATGATATGTGTGGGTATTTAAATGAAGTGGCTGTCATCTCTTACCTAAGATGATAAGTTTCATATTCACTATTCATCTTCATCTCCAATGGTTTAGAGAGAGAAGCTCTTTAAGAGTTAGAGAGAGAAAGCTTCAAATTCACACCAAAATTTGAGAGGAAGTTTAGATTGAAGAATACTTCTTCAATCTTAGACTTATTTTCAATAACCCTAGGGAAGGAAGTGTGATGGAGCATTAAGTCCAAAGTAATCCTTAAAGTCTCAAGTTCTCAAGTAAAGAAGCAAGAATCAAGCATTTGGGTGGTTCCAATGAGAGAAGGATTCAAGCTTCTTGAAAAGAGATAGAGAACAAGCTTTCGATAAAAGCTCGGTATGTCTCAAGCTAGAGTTTGGACAGCTTAATGAAGGAAGGCGAGAGGTATTTCATACATTCTAACCCTTATTTATTTCTATTGTGTTTTGTACAATAATTGGAAAGATCCTTGATGTTGTATACTGTTCCATGTTTGGGTTTAGTATTTTGTTAAAGAGTTTAATGAATATATAAACCAAAACATGTCAAAAGTGTTTTGGCATGGTAAATGTTTCATAAAATTTTTGAAAAACAAAAAACGAGTAACATTGGATTTTTGCAAAAAAAATAAATATAGCGCTGGACAATGCTGTTGTCCATCAACATTCTGTCCAACAGTACTATTGGACAGTGCTGCTATCTAGCAGCACTCTGTCCAACGGTGCTATTGGTGCTACTATCCAGATGCACTTAGTCCAGACAGTGCTGAAATTTTATTTTTTGCTTCCACTACGCGACTTTGTATTCACAATTCAGTTACATCACATGGAAGACATCTATTCACCTAAGATGTGTTTCCATGGAAGAAGCTAATAGAATCATGAAGCAAATCCATAGAGGCAAGGGAGGTACCCATATGAATTGATGGGCATTATCAAACAAGATCATGGACAAAGGCTATTATTGGCTCATAATGAATAGAGATTGTGCAAATTTTGTTCCAAAATGCTACAAGTCACAGATTTATACCAAGCTTCAAAAGCTTCCTTCTTCTCTACTCAACCCAATCACAACTCCTTGGCCTTTCATTATATGAGGGATTGCCATCATTGGCAAGATTACACCAAATTCCTCTGCTGGCCAAGAATAATCATGGTGGCTATTGATTATTTCACCATGTGGGTAGAGGCTATGCCTTACTAAGTCCTTAACTAAAAAAAGGTGGCACAATTCATTAAAATAAATATCATTGCAAGGTACAATATTCTATTTAAAGTCATCTAAGATAATGGATCAAACTTTTAGAAAGATGTAGTTATCATCTTGAAAATGGAAAAGATACAACACCATAGGTCCTCTCCTTATAGACAGCAAACTAATGGATCAGCTAAGGCGACTAATAAAGAACTTAAGACCATCCTTTAGAAGATGATTGGTCATCATAAAGGTTGCATTTACACTTGTTTAATGCCCTCATTGGGTATAGAACCTCATTCAAAACACCTACCATAGCAACTCCCCACTCATTAGTCTATGGAATGGAAGCAGTCCTACCCATAAAGTTGGAAATCTAATTAGCAAGGGTTCTCTAAGAAGCCCATATAACTGAACTTGATTGAAAATAAGCCTATTATAATTAACTTAACTTAATTGATGAGAAAATGTTAGAAGCTTTGCATTAGAATCAGAATTACCAAATAAGACTTGAGAGGCATTTCAACAAAATAGTCAAAGATTGAAGCCTCAATAAGGTGATATAGTCTTAAATGAAATCAGACAACTCACACAAGACCCTCGAGGGAAATTCAGACCTCCTTGGAGTGGTCCTTTCATCATCAAGAAAATCATGACAAACGGAGGTGTAATCCTGATGGATATTGACAATAATAAATTCAATCATCCAAGTAACCTCGAGAAGCTCAAGAAATACCACATTTAGTGTTCTTGTCGCATGAGCATGCATCTAGCATAACATTTCTATAACAAGAACTATATGGACCTAATTCTCTAAAATTGTTATGTTCTTCATTAAAAAAAATCAGTTGTAAGGTGATACGTAGGAGACCCTATGGGAACAGTCCAAAGCATTTAATAAATTTCAAAGTTTCATCTCATTTCGGCTCTTTAATATTACATGCAAAAATAAATAATCAAAGAAATAAATTTGAAAATAGAATGAAACTCGTTAAGCTAAAAAACCCGAAAGGGCAACATATGAAAAATTTAAGGTATAATGTGCTAGTCTAAAAATCAAAAAAGATGATTTAGGCAACAATTACGGTAGCTTAAGTTGAAAATCCAAGAGGGTAGCTTAGGCAAAAGTAATAGCTTAATAAAAATAAATAAATGCATTTTATTAAGCTCTTATTTATATTTTGGAACATTCAAAACAAAGTATTCAAGAAATAAACCAAAAAGAAACCAAAATCAACCAAAAGTCTCAAAAAGCCTAGTTTAGACTCAGACTGACTCCTACATCTCAGTCAAAAGAGCATAATGCTTTGCCTTCTCCTTTATCCAGCACGACTCAATCCACCATTCTAAGTACTCTAAAGGATTTCCATAGTTATCACTTGGCACTAACATAATAAAGTCAAGAATCTAACCTCTAAGAATCGCCTTAGCCAATCGAGCATTCACAATAGCTACTTAAAAAAAGGACACCATCTAGGGGCACAGCCTGATCATGTCTCTTTTGACGAATAAATCTAGTAGTTTGATACCATGCCACTTCCTTCAAACTAAGAAGATACACATGCTTAAATCCCCATCTCCTTACTATGAAATGCTTGAGTTTATACCAATCAAGTCTTCAAAGTAAGTCCGAAGGACTCAACTCCATCTGCCAATTGATCCAGTCCTTAGCAAAATGGATGGTAATCTTCCGAGTATGATTTTTTTAGGCAATATCGTCTCTTAACATAAGACTAAGAACAATCTTGAGATGGTCTTTCAACCAAATCTAAAGAAAAGCATAAGCGCTAGAACGTTCTCATAAGCATCAAAACAGAATTAGCAGAAAAGGATCTAAATACCTAAAGTAGAATGGGACTAATGGTCTAAGGCTCTCTCAAGATGTAATAATGATTAAGTATTAGCAGTGTATCTATTAAAACCATTCTAGTTATAGATTTCCCTTCACTCATATGAGGTACCAGCTTAGCCATCCTCGCATCACCGCATCCAACTAGGCCCATAATAATATAACTGATTATCAAACAGAATGCATAGGCCTTAGTTTTCTAACTGCCCAAACCAGGTCATCAGAATCATCCTAAAACATGTTAGCCATAACATGTAGGTTCATCAAGCCATATTTTACTATGCAAGAAGGATCCTCTGTACTCAAGTCCAAAAGCCTCTTCAAAGAGTTAAAATAACCAACCTTCTCAGCTGGAACAGACAGGTCAGTCTCGAAATCAGAACCCTATAAAGTAGAAAAATCATCAAAAGTTGGACACATCTCATCCATACTAGTTCCGAATTGGAAAACATGATCAACCGGATCCCAAAACCTAATTCAAGCATTCGAAAAAGTACAATCGATTTTGACACCTCTAACTGTCGGCAAAATGCCAATACCATATTTCTCAAGGTTGATTCAGGTAACTTTGATTAAGATTCTGCACCAGCCATGCATCATATTATAGAAGTATAGTTCTATTTATGGAGCAATACTTGAAAGAAATAGATCTATATAATATAAATAATTTTCACAATTTTTTGAATAAAAAATAATTTTTGTTCAGTGATATATAATGGCATGAAATTTGAGATAAAACAGTGTTTGAAAGGCCGAATGTGTGCACTTAAATGCAGCCACACTCTCCCAGAGCCAAGTGCACATGCCTATTGATAGACACATGTGCTAAGGCCCAAGCATGCGCTCTGACCTTATTGTTATTCCAGTCTATTGTGGTGCCTATTCTGATTCAATCTGAATCTATTTTTTGTAGTTTTCATCCTAAAAATACTTTCAAAATTTAATTATTGGATAAAACTATTTTCTAAACGAAAATTGTGGCTAAAAAATGAAAATTTTTAGAAAATCTATTACAAAATAGAGTTTAAAAAAATAAAACAATTTTTACAAAAAGCCCACAATGGGGCCATACTAAAGTCAAATGCATACATTTTCTGCATCATCATCCTCCTCCTCAGATGCATTCTCCTTAACTGGTACTCTACCATCATCACTTTAACTATCATGCCTCTTAACCACGCGTGACTTTCTCCAGCTCTCAGCAACACTTATGGCCTCTAATGTGGTACTCAAAGAAAACAGGATCTGAGTTTGAGCATTGTACCTACTGCCATACATCTCGCCAAAAACCTATAAAAAATAGATGTTAAAGCATTAAAAAGCTAAATCCCAAATGAAAAGCCAAATACTCACAGATGTTAAAGTCCTTGAGTCAAATTGTATCATGCCCGAATTACACTAGGTACCAATAAAATGATACCTCAACACAGCATCCACTCTAATGTAGGACACATGGTCAGTAAAGTGGAGGAGAAGCCCCTAAGGGAGGCTCGAATTGGAAGGTATAGAGGGCACCGATACACCCATTCCTGACGAAACAAAATTGGTAGTAGGCTTACCTTGAGTATAGGGATAAGATGGTTGGCCACAAGACCTATGTCTCGGAGCAATAGTGGTAGAAATCACCGATACACCTAGAGTTATAGAAAGTAGAGGCCTATCGCTCATCTAACGAGAGGCAACAAACTTCGTTTAAGAGCCGGTGATGATAAAGACCTCTCTGAGTCTCCTAACTCTCTAAAACATGTCATACATCACATCTATAGGCTTTTTCATAATGGTTAGAGTATCAGTAGGTAGAGCCACATTCAGGGTCATCTGAGCCATAACTCACTTCCACGAAAATAACTCCACAGTATAAGAAGAGCCTAAAAGAATCAGCCTCTCAGTAGTGAAAATGCCTAAAGCATATGGAGAAACATCTACCATAACACCATAATTGAAAGGTGCCCACACCACTTGAAATGACAATCAGTTATCAGAAATCTATGATAGACTGAAAGGTGAAGCTAGTCAAAACATACCTTAGTAACAGTAGCCAGAATGTCTCTGAATTGAGAAATAGAAAAGTGAAGTGAAGTCCTTCCCAAGACTCCTGACCCCACATTCTCCCTAATAAAAGAAGAATGTAATCTCTAGCAATAATCCTAGGGTAAATAGAAGGAATATACGCTCAGAGCTATAAAAAATAAGAGAAAGTTAGCAAGTTTGATAACAATGCTCAAGTAAAGAAATAAATGCTAATACTGATATCCCCTAGAACTTTGACATCGAACCCATCACCGCATAAGTAGTAGCCAAAGCAGCTCCACCCTAGTAATACTGATCAAGCTAATGTAAATCCGTCAAAGAAGCTATAACTCCCAGGTTGATGAGGCCTTTCTCATTATACATAAAAATGGTAGAAATGATAGACAGCTAACAAACTCTAGCACATTGGTTGATGGAATAAGAAATCAGATCCATCCTCTTCAGCAACTTAAGCAGCACTAATCTAGTAACTCTCTTTATAAAATTGGAGGGAGGCACATCTCCAAGACGAAGACCCAAACTAGGTTGAGGCTAGGATAGCTCATCAAACTTAACACGTTGTGATCCAAACTGCATACCAATATGATAGGACCACTCGAGTGGAGTCATAGACATTTCACCAATAGACAGGTGAAATGTGTTGGTAGTCTCCCACCACCACTCAGCAAGGGCAAAGAGATGGTTCTTATCAAGAGAATGAAGAATATCCAAAACTCATCCAACCAAATGGATGAGCCTGTGCGATGTGAGTGCGCAAATCTAGGAAGTGATTAAGAAAATCCACCACTTTTGTCAGCTTGGATCTACCTCCTATCTTATTATGAGCGTGGTCCTATAAGTATAATTTCTATCACAAAATTTTCTTGCTTTTATTTTATTTTTGCTCAAAGAAAAAAAATAATAAAAGAGCGAAAAAATAAAAGTACGAAAGAGTGAAAGTGTTGAAAAATAAAAGTGTGGAAAAAATAAAAAAGGGGGAAAATAATAAAAATGAAAAAAGAGAGAGGAATGTGTGTACCATTGGGTAGCAATTCTAGCTACTATGCTCCTGCTTGTTCTGCAAAAGTTTTGGAATCACAACTAAATTACCATTGGGAAAATAAGTCATCAAGATCTATTGTACCAGTATCATCAGATCGAACCAATTAGTAATTATCTCAATAGTAACAGCTAACTCTGTAACTAACTCCTCCTCCTAAGTCGCACCAGTTAATATTCTAGAAAATATTTGGCAAAATATTTCTTAAAAGAGAGGAAAAGGAGAAAGAGGAGAAGGAGAGAATGGGGAAGTGAGAAAACAAATCATTTTAAGCCCTTATATAGGTAAATCCTCAGGTCACACATCATTAATGCAGTTCACACTTATCAGATTAGCCTCTTGCTCAAAATGAATATGCTAAGGGGGGTAGTTTTGAACCCATATTCTTACACCATTAAATTTGGCCCATCATTATGATCCCATAAACTCAAATTGAGCCTAAATCAGACCTAGAACGAACCCACTAAGTTCAAAAAATCAAACCAAATAAGATTGAATCAGGAGCTGGAACTAGCCGCACGAGCCCAGCAGCTGGCGTATGAGCTTGTTGCCAAGTGCATGTGCTTTGTGCCCAGTGCATATACTTATTGCCAGACGCCTGAGCCCAGTACCATGTGCATGCACCTAATTTTTTTACTGTTTATACCCAGTTTTTCTATAAATTAGACATTATAGATCACCTTTTCAACTACTTTTGATGCTTCAATATTCTACCTAAATAAATACTAAAACACTTAAATCTGAACCTTTATTGAATTATTCGTTCAAAATCCCACTTGCTCAAAATGGAGACCTTCCTACTTAATCAAATCATCTAATCCACTGGTTCCACATTGATGAATGCCAAAGGTAATACATCTAATATTTAATGTATTGTTATTTGGTTATGAATTAAAACCCTAAAAACTGGTCTTGGTAACTCACATTTTCAAAAAAAATTTTTTAAATCTAAAACTAAACTAGTTAAAAATTGATTCAATTAACCTTTTATAATTAAAACTTGTTAGCTAGCTTCTCAACAAACACTAAGCCACCTTTCAAAACAACCCGCAATCCTTCGCAAGAAGGGAGAATGACATGGGTTGCAACTCTAAAATTGCTCTTCCTTTTATTTTCTTTCTTTTATTCTGTGGCTTCTATTTGCTTATTTAGTTCTCTTCTTTGTATTACTTCATTTTATTTCGCTTCTTTTTTATATATATATTATGTTGGTTCTTACCATAATGGCAATTAAAACAATGTCCTTCTTAACATTACACTTGCTAATGGAGGAGATATGTTCGATTTGTTTCTTAACATGTTACTTCTCAATGGAGCGAATCTACCTTTTCCTTTATTTTCTTTATTTCTTTTCTGTTATTTTATTTCATTATTTGCTTGATCATCAATGGGGAATGTGTGCCCTTCCTATTCCATATGGCTAGAGAAGGGTCTCATCTGTAATCCTCTTTTTATTTGTATTTTAATTTCATCTTTTTTTTAAAAAAAATTTAGTTTGCTTTCTTTTATTTGTTATAGGGGATATGTGCCCTCCCTAATACCGATCTGGCTAGAGGAAGGACCCTTATTTATTTCATTACTTGATCGCTTTCTTTATTTAGACATTCATATTTTTTATCATCCATGATATATTATGACCATGCATCATAAATAAATGCTATATCTATTCATACACCATATTAAACTGTCATGCATACATAAAATTTTTTTAACCAAATTCTTCTTAATTTTTGAGTCAAAATTATTAGAAAATAAATATTTTTCTAATGAACTAATTTCTATATATCACGAGTACCCCAATCCATTCTTTAGTTCAGGATTTGAGTCTTTTCCATTAGTATCAAATAATAATTTTCATGGAGTTAAAATGCTTTCTTAATAACCCAAAAAATGAATGATATTATAAAGTATTAAGTGGCAACTCATACATACACACCCTACACATAACGAGTTCATAAGGGGTTCTCCTCACGTGAGATTCGACTCCCGACACCATGCACAATCTGACTCCCTGTGATTGGTTTCCTCAGGGCAAAAGCTCGAGGTGCACAGGTGCACCCGAAGGTCGGGGCCTCACAGTTTGGGTTTGTCACAAGCTAAAACACTACTTGGGGGGCATACATCACCCATTTCCTCACTGACCGAAGCTTACTAGAGCACCTTATGGAAAAGTCCATCTTAAACATACCCTTAATTGGATGGCTATGTTAGTAGCCTGTAACCTCAAGAATGTTCAAAGGAAAGCTATCAAGGGTAGTGTCATCACTAATCAACTGGTCACTACCCCTATAGATGTTTAATGGGTAGAACCTGAATTCCTTAATAAAGTCATCCTCTTTATAGAGCAGAGAACATAACAACTATACTTCAATGGTGCAGCTAACAACAAGGGCTATAGTGTGGGTGTAATGTTCCTAACACATAAAGATGAAAGCTTACGTCTAGCAATTCAATTGGACTACGTGGTAACCAATAATGAAGCTGAATATGAAGAATGTATCTATGGGTTGGAAGAAGTCATATAAATAGGAATTAAAAATCTTGAAGTATTAGGGACTCATATATGATAGTCTCTTAAGCATTGGGCAAGTGGAAAATGAGACAAGAGCTCCTTATTCCTTATTGCAAATGACTCAAAAAGTTGGCATCAAACTTTCACAATTTGTCTTTCCATTACCTTCTAAGGGCACAAAAAAGATTTGCTGATGCTCTAGTAACACTCACATCAATGGTCGAAATACATGATGGATTCCTGATCTATCCTATTTCTATAAGCATCAAGAGTGTGTCAAGTTGTTTAGCCCATTGTCTACACATTCAAGAAGTTGAACAAAAGTCTTGGTACTGGGAAATCTTTAGCTACCTTACTAAAGGGATATATCCCTAAGAAGCTTCCAAATTTAAAAGGAGGACTCTAAGATAACTAGCCAATAGTTATGTCCTTAGAAGTAATACTCTTAACAAGAAAACATGGAATGGCATTCACTTAAAGTGTGTCTTTGAGGAGGAAGCAAATAAGATAATGGAATGGGTCCATGGTGAAGAATAAGGAACTCACATAAATAGATGGGCCTTATCACAAAAGATCATGAACCATGGGTATTACTGGCTCATAATGAATTAAGATCACTCATAATCTATAAATGCTATATTTATGCCAAGCATCAAAAGCTTCCTCCATTACCACTCAATCCAATCACAAAACCTTAGTATTTTTATTATTTGAGGTATTGAAATCATTGGAAAGGTCTCACCTAAATCCTTTGTTTGGTACGAATACATCTTAGTTGCCATCAATTACTTTAATAAATGGGTAGAAGTCGCACCCTATTAAGTTCTTGAATAAAAAAGGGTTGCACAATTCATCAAAACCAACATCATTACAAGGTAAGGAATTTCATTTGAGATAATCACAGACAATAGCTTCAATTTTCAAAAAGAAGTTTTCATTCTTCTATAAAAGGAAAAGATTCAGCACCACAATGCTTCTACCTATAGACCACAAATAAATGGAGTTGTTGAAGTTGCCAATAAAGCCCTCAAAAACATCTTTGAGAAAATGATAAGTAACCGTAAATAATGGCATATCCACTTGCCAAATGCCCTCTTGAAGTACAAAACTACATTCAAGGTAGCCACCAAGTTCACTCCCTATTCATTGGTATTTAGGAAGGAACCCAACCCATAAAATTAGAGATCTAATATGCCCGAGTGCTCCAAGATAGCCAAATCACTAAAGCTAATTGGCAATAGGCCTACTACAGTCAACTTAACCTCATTGATGAGAAACAAATAAAAGCCCTTCACTAAGCTCAAAACTACAAACTCAAGCTTACAAGGCACTTTACCAAAAGGGTTAGAGAAAGAAATTTACACGAAGGTGACCTAAACTTTAAAGAAATCAAACAACCAATATTAGATCCTAAAGGAAAATTTAAAACTTCCTAGAGCAATCCATTCATCATAAAAAAGATTATGATCATCAGAGGTGTCATCCTGATGGACATTGACGGTAATGAGTTCGCACATCCAACAAATCTAGATCAACTCAACTAATACATTATTTGAGTATTGCATTTTCATCATCATCACTACTACTTTAGCAATAACATCCTCATGGGATGCCAAAAAGGTCTTAATGGCATTTAGGTATGACTGACCATCTTTAGTTGAATGCCCGACGAACTATGAGTAAAATTCCATCCTATCTCAGTTCATGTATTTTTTGTGCAACTAATGCGTTTTACAAAAAAAATGAAAAGCAAAACCAAAGAAAGAGTACCATAAGGTAGTCGAGCTAGCTACAATACTGCTCGTGTGCAAGCAATAGCTTCAAGTTAAGAGCTGCCTTTGGCTCCTCCATGACTAGCTCATCTTATACTGGCTCCTCTACAAATGGAGCAAGTGAATAAGAAGGTAGAAAAGAGTTGTCCATAAAGGAACTCAAATTTAGTCAAAGTAAATCCTCAAAAATAATATCATGAATGTAAGAATTATCTCCCTCAAGTGTGCATAACCAATTAGACACCCTCCAGTACCAATCACCTTCTCCCTCTATTCCTTCAGTGGGTAGCATTTAGAAAC
>CAOJBK010363670.1:0-11888 GCA_948294925.1 Codiaeum variegatum | reverse complement strand
ATATCATGTTTATATGTTTCGCAGTACAGGTTCATCTACTTCATTGGTCCGTTCAAATATGATTTCGATCTGCAACGGAGATAACAATGTTTAAATACAGAAGCAAGCTTGTTAAAGAACTTGAGGCAGGAAGCTATGATTCGCCCACACGTTACCAGCCGGCATGTTCAGACTCCGCATTTTTCCACTTTCATCAAGGGGTCATTTGGCTATGCAATTCAATGCAATGCTATATCAAAATTGCTATGACAAAGGCTTTTCAACACTATCCTCATGCCAATTGGTAGGGTATGAGACTTGTATATGGCTTTGTTTAAATTTTTCATGTATTGTGCCTACTTGCTTGAGAGAGCTGAGTATTTTATTGAATGGAAAAAGAATTTGTTTATCTTGTATGAATTTTTTATTTTTCATTGTTGTAAGAGTTATTTTACTTCTCATTGATCTTCATGGTTGGTATGATATTGGTTTTGTGGCAAAAACATGGGACATTATTATTGTTATGTTTATTAAAAGTTGATAATAAAATCAAATTTATCATAAATTATAATTCACAAAATCATGTGAGTTTTTTTTTTTTTGAAAATTTTGAAGTATGATAAATTTATAAATTATAATTTATTTTATTTTTAATTTAACAAGTTATTCAATTATAAAATGTCTAAAATTTTACTATTTTTATTATTTTTTTGAATTAAAAATATTGGTGTTTAAACTTTTTAAAATTTATTAATATAATGGTAAGATTACAGGGTCATGCTGCTGACTCGACATCTAACCTGATTCAGCCGTCTGATCAGCACAAAATTAAAATTGGTGATTTATTATTTTTTTTTCAATGCTCAAATACCAAACTGAATAAAAAAAGATAATTATAATTAAACTTTTTTTTATTGAGTTCTCACCCTTTCTTTTTGGTTGAAATTGGAATGAAAGGAGCCAAAACCCATTAATAAAAAAAAGGGCCTACAAGGGCCCAAAACAAATGAAAAAGGGCTCTCTTTCTTCTTTAATTTCACGTGACATGTGTTTGGTGTCAGTACGATGCAGTTTCGTTTATGCGTGTCAGCAAGTGGTTCCCTTCTCTTTAAAAAAACTGTCAGCTTCTCATCTAATTATTTCCTTACATTTGTCCCAATCCCAAATCAAACTCCTTTTTCATTTTTTTGACTGTGTTCACGTCCTCACCAGTGAGTTCCCACTTGCTCACGTGCTATAAAACGACACACACGCTCCTCTCTTTCTTCGTCCTCCAGCCGCCACCGTCATGCAGCCACTGGAGCGTGTTATTATTTAGTTTTTATAATATCCTCACAAATGTTGTCAAACATCAATTCGAGGGCAATTTTGTCAATTCAAAGAATATATAGAATGTCAAGCTTTCTATAGCATTTGAAATTACTATAATACCCTTAATCAGAAACGTTAAAATACGGAAATACCATAAACAAGGAAAATATGAGAACCAATTCAAGGACAAGTTTGTCAAATCAAAAGCTTCTACCGCCAATGAAATTACCATAATACCCTTAAACCGAGCTTCTGTAGTACAAAAACACCATCAAAATAACAAAATCTACGTACCACGTACACCACTGCTATACCGTATAAAAATACAGAAGAAATAAATTTAAAAAAAAAAACTAAAGTGGTAAACTCAGATCCCTGCAGTTAATCACCGGAATCATCATCGCCGCCGAAGATAGACGCACGATAATAAAGTAAAAACAAGATCAAAACCAGAAACAAAGCAACACCGACCGGCGAGCCACTGACACGGTGAATGGTGTCAGGTTCACCGGTAGAGAAAATAGAGGAGACGAACGAGCCGCGATCAGAGGAAAGGAACTGAATAGTTAAGAGAAGGATAATTGGAAGAAGAAGAAGACCGACTGGACTTAAAAGTTCAGTAATGGCATCAGTTATGGCTTCGCCTTGGTCACCGAGAAGAAATGGAGCTAATACTACTGTACAGACTACGACGACGAGTATGATTCCGTGCGGTGCTCGTCCTTGGTGGCGCTGATCTTCGAGCATTGTTTTGTTAGGGTTTAATTGGAGAAGATGAAGTGAATGTGAAAAGGTGTTTTTTTTCCTATTGTTTGGGTTTTTTCAAAGAGAAAATGGGAAATGATAGCTTTCATGTGGCATTAAAATAGGCGCTGAGACTGGGACGCGTTTGTTTACAAAAAGAAGGAATTTTTTTTTTTTGAATTTAAAAATTTTGAAAATAATGCAATTTCATGGAAAATTCTTCTTCTTCTTTTTTTTTTTTTTTTGTCAAAGGTAAAGAAAACTATATATATATATATATATAATGAATACCCGAGGATAATACATCAATATATTACAAAGGAAATATATATTAATGGCTTAAGAACTAACCCATAGATTAAAGGATTTTTTACAATGGACATAAAATTCAAGAAACAAACAGCACTGAACCTAGAGAGAACACATATACTTTGACCTATCAATTGCTAGTATTTAAGTTGTTGTCTTTAGTTCCACCTGAGTTTTCGTCGTCGATGAACTCGCCGGAATTAACCAAAGAAGGAAACTAAAACAAATCCAGACAACAAATGATTTATTTCATATATTTAAGTACTAAAATATCTGAATCTTTATCTAGATTTGATAAAATATCTCAAATAAAAAATGGTGGCCACCACCTTTGTTGAACATATCGGGTAAGACAAACTCAAATATAGTGAAATCCACTACCTCTCGTAGGCAACAAACCCAAATCTTGAACAAGATTGCGAGCTCATCACCGTTGTGAGGCAGCCGGCTGCCACCAAACTTTGACAAACCTCTGAAGACGTCACAAAACAGATCCAACATTGAAACACAAACTGACTCATCTGAGATTAGGTAGAAATAGACTATGATAGGCAAAAAAAAGTAATTTTATTTACCAAAGGAACTGAAGAACGAAGAAAAGGGAGATAAGAGTCGCCCTCTCCAGCGGCTAACGCCACCTGAGAGAGAAAACACAGTGAAAATAGTTGAGTTTTTGTTGTCTCTAAAGAGAGAACCACTGAGAAGAGAGGTTACTTTACAGATTGAGGAGTTAACAATTTGTATGGAAAATTCTTTTTAAAATAATTGTATAAATTATCTCTCTATATTTTTTTTATCAAATAATTATCTCTATATTTGACGTGACAAAAAAATTATTATAATGACTGATATGGGTTAGAACAAGAGTAATGGAGGGCTAAGGTTTACAAACAACTTTAACTAAGCAGATATATGTCCAATTCCCAAAGAAAAAGAGGCCTCGGAGGAGCTCACTCCAAGAGGACCCCAAGAGTGGGACTCATAAGACATATTTAGAGGAAACATCCCTTAGACACGTGTCATGTTCTCACTTAAGGACACATGTCACAATCTCATTTGGGGACATATGTCAAACCCTCACTTAGGGATAGGTGTTAGATTCTCACTCGGGGACGACTTCATGGTGCTAATCACATATTCACACGTGACACTCCCACAGTAAGCCAAATGTTTAGTTTGAGAATCTTACAAGTATTATAAATACCTAACAATAGTATATATTTCAAGGTATGTAATCTTAACCATAAATATTTTAGAAACCCTAATCAATTTTAAAGGCTCCTTAAAGTCTAAGGCATTTCAAATCCGTTTTCTGACTTGGACGTCAAAAGCTCTTTACCAGGCACAAGGACTGACCCTCTTAATTCACATTTGTTCATTGAGTGCAGGCTAATCTAGTTCATAATCATTCAATTTCAATCCAAACTCAAGGAGATTAGAAGTTATTAGGTTATAAGCTTATTAATGACAATAATTTATTATTTTTTTTACAAACATTTAATAGGATATAGTCACATTATTTCAAAATAAAAATGCTTGTGATTTTTTTTATTAAAATAATTGATCTAATTTGTATTAATAAAATTTATATTTATTTAAAAATATTACATATTGAAATATTTATACTACTTAATAAACCAATTCCTAATGGTGTCAAACTTTTAAAATATCACGCTTTAAAAAGAAAATTAAAAAAATTACATATTTTTTATATTATTTTTAGTTTTATTGTTATCTAATTATTTTAAAATTTAATATTTTTTACTAAAATATGAATTCAATAATTATTATAAATTCTAATATAATTTTAAAATAATTAATTTAATATAATTTTATATTAATTTTAATTTTTTATTAAATAATTTATATTTTTAATTTATCATATTAAAATTAATATTTTTTACAAGAAATGCACGCATCTCATATGTCTAGTTTAATTGATATAACTGGATTATCTATTTGTTTACAATGAAATATTTTAATTGATATGACTCATTTATTTGTTTTTTATAATGGGAAAAAATCAATCCTTTTATTTTTTTATTGAAACTATTATTGATTTTTTTTACACTATTGTTGAATTGATATATAAAGTATTTTAAAGAGATATTATATATAATCATTTTCACCCATTATTTTGATTCATATAATTAATAAGATTTTTCAAAACTTTTCTTTTTCCTTGAGTTAGCAATGTAGTTGATTTTAACAAAAAATTATTTATGAGTCATTTTTTCAATTCTCAAATTTAATAAGAAAGTGTGATTGCTCAAAAAATAAATTGAGAAAGAAGTCTCACTTTGTTGGAACAAATAAATTTTAAATTCGCTTTCTTATATAAGAAAAAAACTCATTTAAGAGACTATTAAATTTATCCAAATAAAATGGTAACAAACTAATATAAGGAATGTAATTATGAGTAAATGTGAAAAAGCCCATCTTAATCATGAACATATAAAGAAAAAAAAGGAGAAAATATTAATTAAAATCAAACTAGTTTTGTTTTGTTTTTTTTTTCTTCAACATTAACTTTTTATTAATATTTAGGGAAAATCAACTTGTAAAAATCACAAATTAATAAAAATAAAATCACTCCCTAAAAAAACGAACAAAAACAAACACAAAAAAAAATCTTCAATTGGGCTTAAAAAAATTAAAAATTGTAAGAAAAAAAAAGGTTGATAGTTTAAAATTTTTAAAAAATGAAATTGAAAGTTGAAAAATACGTAAATGGCTATTATTCTCCCAATTTTTTAGAATAATTTATATTTAATTGTTTCTTTTTTTCTCATCTAATTATCTATACTAATTTAATGTTGCACAAATATGTGTATTCATATGAAATAAATATTATAATTAAAATATTTATTTATTTAATAATTATTTTAATTTTAATTAAAATATTAAATTAAATTAATATTTTTTAAAGGATAAAGTGCCAAATTAGCCTCGAACTTTTTTAAAGGGTTCAAATAAACCTTTTTTTTTGTTAATGAAACTCAAATAAGGGTAAACCCTAACGTGAGACTAACAGATATTGAATTTGCCGTCTCCTTCACCTTTCCCAAACAGAACCAGTAATTACTTCCAACGTCTATAAGTAAACAAGACCATTTACCCATCTCGGCAAAGATTCCCTACAAACATTACATTTCCAAGATTAAATCTTCATTCAAAAAGTCTAGTTTAGCTTGATGAACGATGGAGATGGATAGGTAAGAGGTGGGGTTGTTGTGTTGAACTGTAAAGTAGACTGATCAAGCATTCTTAGAGATTGACAAATATAAAAAATACTCAGGTATTTACAATTGAGATTCCTTCTTCACGTGTCCTTTTCTTGCCTTTTGCATTTTCGGTCAACGCATCATTGAATGGGAAAACTTTATTGAAAATGATTTATGTTTTCTAGTTGGGGTTTGTTGGTTGTGTTTAAGTTAGGGTTAATGTAAAACAATTTTAAATTAGGTTAACATGTGGAAAGGGCAATAAAATATTACACATTGTTCCCTTATTTGTTAACAAACCACATTTGGTTGATTTTTGTTAACAAAGCACATTTGTTTTTTTTTTTTTTACTAAAACGAAACACACTTGGTTGATTTTTGTTAATTAACGAAGCCCTGTGTCTTTACTGTAGAATGTCAATATATATAGATGTGTTTATGCATTATCGAAGTCACTAGAAGGAGGGTTTGGAGGCTTATGAAAATGGATAAGTAGTTATGTATAATGGGTATGACATAGACTTTATGTCAATTACCCATATAAGGAGGGATTACCAAGAGAAATTTGGGTATTCAGAAGTTGTGAAGGTCTATATGAGGGAGGATGGGAAGTATTTAGAGGATGGATTGATTATAGTTGAAACTAATGAGGATCTTGATAGTGTCTGAAACAAGCTTGTGAGTGGTAGCAAGCTTCGCATTTATGCCATGGATGCACCAGAGGATGTGGAAAATGGCCCTGAAGCACTGCTAAATGATACCCAAGATGATATTAATTGGGATGAAGTGTTAACTGATGGGGACAATCAGGATTTGCCGGATGGTACAAACACTAAAGATGGAGGGAATGATAATGGAAGTTTATTTGATGGGTGTAGAGCATATTATAGGAAGAGAGTGAGACTAAGTGATGCCACTACTGGACCAAGTGTATATTTTATTGTTGGTGCAAGTGTAGTAGATTCTGTTGGACTAAGTGTACCAAACCCTAAAGGCTTAAAAATTCAAGATGCATGGGTTAGTAATGATGAACATAGTGATGGGAGTAATGAAAGTGATGCAACTAATGGGGATGATGATAATGTTGAACCAGAAGAGCAGATCTCCAATGAGCCATTGTCCATTCTTCTATCTGGGCAAGGAATTCTCAATTGTTAAAGAGGTGAGACTGCAAGTAGATAAGTGTGCTGTGATGATTGAAAAAAACCTGAGATTTACAAAAAATGAACCAAATAGGCTTAGGGTGAAATGTGATAAAGGTTTTCCATTTCACTTATTCATCAGTAGGGCCTCCCCTGATGAACCATTGTCTATTAAGACTTATGACCAACATCAAATATGTGGTAGGGTTTTTAAGAATAAGAGAACATATGTGAATTTCTTGGTTACACACTTCAAGAAGTCACTGAAGGATAATCCTAAAACAAGCCACAAAGACATAAGGAAGTCAACCAAATATGATATAAGGGTACACATTTCTAAGTCAAAAGCAAAGAGAGTGAAAGCAAGGGTTAAGAAGGAATTGAAAAGTCATCATACCACTGAGTATAAGATGGTAGCAGGCTATGCTGAGGAGATACAGTTATTTAACCCTTACAGTACTTGCTATGTATAAATTGATCCAAAAGAGGAGAGAAAAGGCAGTAGGGTTTTTTATAGGTTATTTATTTGCTTTGTTGCATGCAATACAGGGTGGATGACAGGATGCATGCCAATAATTAGGTTAGATGGGTGTTTTCTAAGGGGTGTATATAAGGGACATATGTTGTCTGCCATAGGAAGGGATGGAAACAATGGGATGTTTCCAATAGCCTAGGCTATAATTGATGTTAAGAATGGGGTTAATTTGACCTGGTTCCTTGAATGGATCAAAAAAGAGTTGAACTTGCAAGATGGATCAGGATTGACTGTTGTTTCAGACCTATAAAAGGTATTTCAAGACTTGTTTTTTAATTTAAAATGTTTCTCATTATTGGTTGCAATTCACTATTTATGAAAGTTTTTATGTTTTTAATTATTTATGCTAGGGTTTGTTGAATTTTGTGAGAGACACACTGCCAAATGCAGCGCACAGATGGTGTGATAGGCATGTGTATGCAAATTGGAGCAAAAAATTTCAAGGTGGTGAATTGAGGAAGAAATTTTGGGTATATGCATGGAGCACATACCAAGAAGAGTTCATCAACAACTTGAAAGTTATGGCTAAAGAGCATGGGGTCAAGGTTGCTAAACAATTCGTTAGATATAACCCTAAGAAGTGGTGCAGGACTTATTGTTCAACTAGGTATACTTGTGATGCTTTAGAAAATAACATAACATAATCTTTCAATGCATGGATTAATGAATATAGAGATAAGTCCATCATTAGCATGCTAAAGGAAATTAGGAAAAAGGTTATGAGTAAGGTTGTTGAATGTAGAGAGAGTATTAAGAAGTGGAGGGGTATTTATTCACCAGACTGTATGCATATTTATGAGAAAAATTTTAGGTTAAGTTATGAGTGTGAGGTACTTTTTAATGGGGATGATGGGTATGAAGTTTCCCATGGTGAGGATCAACATTGTGTTGCTATAGAAAGGAGGTCATGCACTTGCAGGGCATGTGATGTAATTGGAATCCCATGTCCTCATGCCATAAGTGCCATGTTGTATGATAAGAGGAACCCCATGAATTTCATTTCCAATTAGTATAGCAGGGATGTGTTTCTCAAAGCATATTCCCATACTTTACAACATGTTATAGGGTATATGTTTTAGCAAGCATACATTAGTAAGGCTATGGAACCACCAAATGTTAAGTCTCAACCTGATAGGCCTAAGGAAAAAAGGATTAGGGAAGAATAGGAAAGTAGACAAAATGCTAGGTATGGGAAACTATCAAGGAAGGGAACTATTATGAAATGTAGTCTTTGCAAGGGAACTGGTCATAATAGGACAACATGTAAAAGTAAAACCATTGATGAAGATGATGCAACACAACATGACACAATAACTGAACTTGGAAGCCAATCATAACCTGTGATTGAATCACAAAAGACTCAACTTTTAGCTGAGGCAAATGATGCACTTGCGAAGGTAAATGTCTTATTAAATTGTTTTAAATAAAATTTTGGTAGCTTTTTTATTTTAGTATGTTTCCTTGCTAGGCAATACTTGAACAAGTGATGAGTGCTGAAAAACCAACTGAGGGACAAACTAAAGTTTAGGAACTAACTCAGGTGTAGGAGAACACTCAAGAAAAGCAACCAACCAAAAAGAGAAGGGTTGCATATTATAAGGGAAAGCATAAGACATTTACTCAAAATGATGCATCTGGTTATGGGGGGTATGGGACTCTATATAGATGAAAATATTGGGCAACAAACATACTATGTGAGTACTATTTATATCATATGAGTACTACTAATGCATTTTCATTATTCTTATTACTTTGTACCATTTGCTTTAATATAGACTAGTATATCAACAAATCCTATTGTTGGCAGTGAACCAAATGAATGGACATTCAGACATGCTATGTCCAAGTCCAAGCTAACTGTGAGGAGACCAACTTCAACAAGTGATGGTAGGAGGAAAATTCTATTTGTATCTCATGGTGCACTAGACAATCTGCTTTTCAAACCTCATTATGGACTCAAGTGGAGTGGACAAAATCCTGTTAATGGAAGACAATGTGAAGAGGAAAAGTAGAAGAAGATAAGAAAAATCAAGGACAAAATAAAGAAATGAGGATGCTAAAAATGGAATTACTGTTATTTTTGTTTTTGTTATAATTTTAGATATACTGTTATTTTGGATTGAAATTATGTTTTGGATTGAATGCTGTTTTGGATTGAATTTGTTTTGGATATAATGTTATTGTAGATTGAAAGTTATATTGGATTGAATATAATTATGGATTTCTCATTTTGGATTGTGTTATGCTTTGGTTACTTGGTTTTTGTTACTTATATGCTGGGTATATAACCATAAGCCAATACTTGACATGTTTAGGGTGGTCTTGCATTTTTTCAGGTTATTTGCATCAGCTATTGAGTGCATGCATTTTCTTAGGTATTAACAATCACACCCCCATCCTTTAAAAACCCCCAGAGATTATTAACAATTTCACTCCAAAATAATAGTTAACTTAAAAAATAAATTGTACTTACATTGAATTTTTGACACCCATAAAACCTCTTTCCTGGATTGGTCTTCTTACAGGCAGTACTTACATAGGAATGCTCGTTACAATAGCACCTTGGTGGCTGAGGATGAATATCATCAATGTAATTTGAACATTTGGCAACACGAATTCTAGGTTGAGAGGGAGAAGAACAAAATGTGGATGGAGACATTCTTGCTGGGAATTTTGTTAAAGAAGCAGACAATATGCATTCAGATGCTTATTTTTGAGAGGAGTTGAAGCTTATATACTTTGCTTAGTGTTACGTTCTGTGTAAATTAGGAAGTAGTGGTGTTGGTCGAGCAAAGGCAATAAAATTTCCTGCTATTATGTGTGTTGGGAATTGAAGGAGACGGCAGACTCAATCTCTGTTAGTCTCACATTAGGGTTTACCCTTATTTGAGCTTCATTAACAAAAAAAAAGATTTATTTGACCCAAAAATTGTTAAGAATTTAAACCCTTTAAAAAAGTTCGAGTACTTATTTAGCTCTTTATCATTTTTAAAAAAATAGGGAGATATATAGATAAATAAGAGAATAAGTACATTTAAAATGGAAAAGTCAAATCCATTAAAAATATAGATATTTTCGTATAATAAAATTTGAAATACCAATTAGAGATTCTGAATTTTATCATTTTACATAAATATTAAAAAAAGAGAAAAAAAGTATAATAGTCTGACAATAAATAATTAATATTTATAGTTATACATTTCAAATTTAAATTTCATAATTAAAATAAAAAAAAATTGAATTAAATATCAATTTATTCTCCTTTTTTTATTAAAAAAAAGCAAAATTGAGATTAACTTTTAATTGTGTAAGTTTATATAAAAAAATGATCTAAGTATGAGCCTATTTTTTGTTTTGCCAAATGAAACTAATAAATTAGGTTTAATATATGTATTTTTTGTGATAGCATTAAATTTTGTAAATTTTATTGATGATTATTTTTCTCCATTTATTGATGAATAAAGTTGGATGGATTTGGTCAATAAAGAAAATCAGAGTTTCTTTGACTCACTGGTATCTAGGCAAGTTGGTTCCCTGCATTAATTTTCTTTCCTTTTTCCCGACAAACTTTTTTTTTGAATTTTAGCAAGTTTTTATAAATATTAAAACGATTATAAAAATTTAATCCACTAGAGTTGGTTTTGGGTGAAATTGTTCTAGTTAGATTGAATCCACTTGTAAGATAAAAAAATATCAGGGGTGGACATATATGTGTTCGGTGAAAACCTTCCGACGATTAAATCAGTATCTAGATATGATTTTAGCAATTGCATTCATAAATGAAATTATAACTTTTGAGTATGTATTTTCACTTATCTGAATGAAACTTTTTTAAAGTTATTTATAAGGTTGAGATATTGTTGCTGGAACACGTGTCTGCTTAAGATAGATTATCAAGTACCATTGATGAGATTATGATATTATTGGAGAGTTGGTGACTGATATAGTCTGTTATCTCTGTCAGAAGTCAGAACTCTGAAGACTAATAGATTAAACTTCTTAAAGATTCGAGGGTTCAGAAGTGACTAATATACTTATAAGGTTCAAACTAAATTCAAACACTTAGTTACTGTCGAACTCGACTGATATAGTGCGTATAAAAAATTTTCTAAAAAAAAAATAATGGTTTTTACGATTATTTGTTTTTGTACTTAAAAAAAAAAAGATTATTTATTTTTAACTAGAGAGAGTGCTGGGACGTTATTTTGCCTTATCCATCCAATTGGTTCGCTCTCACAATCTGGAAATCAATTAACTACCACAAATCATAGCAAAGAAGAATCAACAATCAGCAAAGAAAGAAAAAAGAAATGCTCCTTCAAGCCCTTACATCGGTCTCTTCGTTCCCCAATTTTCGTGCGCATTATCACCATCAAAATGTATTTCGCCGCCGTGTCGATTTTAACTGTAAGTCTCAATTTCGCGTAAAGAATTTGAACTTTATTGAATTTGTTATTTGGTTCTAAGTGTACTGTTTGTTTGATTTAAATTTTGCTTTACAGCTTCAAAATTTGATGGCGGAATGAACCTGGGGAGGAATCGGAGAATGGCGATTTCAGCTTCCAATGTTGAGAGTTCAAGTCCGAATTCAGGGGGAAAAAGGTTCTGATTTAGATTTTTGTTGATGAATGAATGAATGAGAAG
>CAOJBK010361812.1:0-11359 GCA_948294925.1 Codiaeum variegatum | reverse complement strand
AAATTTTAGCTGATTTAAGATGAGTTGGAATTTCATTTGATAATTGATGGCTTTTGTGGGCATTATTGCATCCAATTAATTGAAATGATCATATAGGGCTTGATTTAATAGATTTTTAAGTGTACAACAAAATGATAATCTTTGACTTTGGAAATGTACATTTAGAATGTAAATTGTAATTCACTGTTTCATAATGTTAGTATCTAAGCTAGATGGAATAATATGCATCAATTCATATTTCTTAAGGCATCTTTGTTGGAAAATGTTTATACCTTTTTCCTTTTTTTATAGGATTTCAATGCCGGATTGTCTTTATATGGAGATAAGGCAAAACCAAAGACGTATGCAGCACGTTTTGCATCTCCAGATGGGTAATAAGTTTGAATTAATTTGCTTGTGCTTTTATCAAGTATGTCAAAGAAAATTGGAGCTTGTATTCGTAAAGTTGCTTTTTTCTCCGTCTTAATCAATCCATACACTCATACTTACTCTTTATAATTCTTTCACTTGTATTTGATTTTTTCTTGGCTTATACAGGTCCGAAGTTGTAAGCGTTGTTGTTCGCCCCTCCAATCAACTGAAGATCACTTTCTTAGAGGTGTGTTTTACAGTGACCATGAATTACACTGTTTTTTACTAGCATATTGATTTGCCAATTATATAAGAAAATTTTGAGTATGCCAACTTTTAAATTATGCTGTCGATATTTGCATTTGTTACTTTTGCATGCATCATATATCTCTTCTTTATGTGATGCAGTATTAAGAATTACCAACCGAGGAATTCGCTTTTGATATCAGCAATGTATCTTTTAATATAATGATGAAGAAAGTGCTGTTTTTTTATCTTTATTCTTGTTGTGCATAATATCTGCAAGCTTAGAAGTTCACAATCTTATTGCCTCCAACTGAACATCATATTTTCATGGTGAAATGCCACAGGGTTCACTTATCTTAACCTAGTTATGGCTTACTATTTGATGAGTGAGTTGAGAACTGCTGCCTTTTCACAGAAAAATTCATGACCGTTAACAGCAAATGAATTGCATTTACTGTGAAATGCCCAACTTCTCCAAAATCTTTATCCACTGTTATGTATTCGTTTTCCCTTTTTTGATGCAAATGAAAAGCAATTCACAAGAATGATTAATGCTATCTTTATCTTGATCCCTTATTTGACAATTTTGAGATCCTTACTGGATAACTCCATGTGAAAACTTATGCAGTTTCCTAACTTGAACAGGCCAAGGACATTACTGATTTTGGTTCGTTGAAGGAGGCAGCAAAAATATTTGTTCCAGGTCTGTTTATGCTTAGAATTCTACTATTCTCATAGTTTTGATTCAATAAACCTTAAGAAAATGGATAAATCTACCGTTTTTTTATTGTTCACATTTACATTTAGCTTGTTCATGCCTTTTCATGTTTGTCAGTGTCTTTTTGTTAGAGTGACTTTGAAGTTCTCTAATCTTTCTGTTCTGGTTTTAAAATTGTGCTAATGCAACAATGATAGGTGGGGCAACTTTATACTCTGCTCGAACAATAAAAATAAAGGAAGATGAAGGTTTCAGGTAAATTTTATCTTTGAATGTTGGTAAATTGGTAAACAATGCTATTAAACTAGATATTGTGCTTCTAGAGAGAAATGATAACAATAAAATGAAAAATAGAAGGAACTAGTGGTTATATTGTCATCAAGTTGCAAGCATACCACGTCTTTTCTTGCGTTCATCAGTACTAAAGAATATAATTTCTTGTAATGGGATGTGAAGAATACTTGCCTGAGTTCTGCAGAAATAGCTAAAATTATATGATCAATGAAAAATCATCATACGAACATGAAATCTAAAGTAATTGAACCGATTTAAAGCAGATTATAGATTGCATTAGTCCATTTCTCTTTTTAATTTATGCTGCTCGATCATTTGATTCATTTCAGGACTTATTACTTCTATGAATTTGGTAGAGATGAACAGCATGTGGCATTAGTAGCTGCAGTTAATAGCGGAAAGGTTGGCCTACAAACTTTCTTTGACAAAAATTACTCCTTTTCACAATGCCTTCTTGTGCTTGCAAATGGAAAATATGATCGACTCAATTTTAATTCTAGTGGTTGGTTGCAAGTGTATTTTTGAATTGGAAATGCACAACATGCCTCAGAACCCTGATTGCTTGTTTAGCTATATCATTCATAAGATTTTGTTGTTATTATCATTCGAATTATTTCTGGTTCTACATCGTAAAGTAATGGAATGTAGGCTATAATTGCTGGAGCAACAGCACCACAGTCTAAATGGGGCAGTGATGGTGTAAAGCTTCGCTCTGCTGCTATTTCGCTGACAGTTCTTTAGTCTTCTACCAATCTCATTTTTCAGGTTTGCAATTTCTTGTTTCCATTTATTTATTCATTTTTCGATTAAATTACGAAACTGCAGCTTTTTTTACATTTTTTTCAGGCGTTTTCCAGTCCCTTGGTTATTTTCACAATTTTTTGAATATCAAATACCATTGCCATTGTAAATGCGGAAGAAGCTGAATTTTGGTTGGCTGAGTAAACAACAATTGCAGAGACTTTGTTGGATTATCCTTTCTTTGCCATGAAAATTTAGAGCTTTTTTTTTTTTTTTTGGCCAGAGATGAAAACTTAGAGCTTATTAAAGGATTTGAGAGTTTTTCATCAGTTGTATTATAGTATCAAACAATTTCATAATTATCAAATTTTGAATGTGAAATTGTAAAAAATTATTGAATGATTTAAAAATAACTTTTCAAACTTAACATGGTTTAATGATCGACAGAGATGAAACAATACTTTCCAACATTATTATTACTGCACAACGAATAAAAGCGAAAACTGACAGAGATGGCAATCGTCACCACATCAGCTAGCAAAAAACATTATACGTGGCAAGATAATAGAACAACAGCTGACAATTGCAAAAACTGAATTTAAAAAGACGGTTGTAGAGAATCATAGCTCATTGTAACTACCAGTCTTCCCTCCATTTCATAGTATTAACTAACTGTTAAACGAACTACCAAACACAAATATTCATAGATCTTAATTCAATTTTTCATTTCATAAAATTCCTCAAAAAAAAAACAAATTTATGAATGCTCAATTTAGCTAAACACATCCCAATATGGCCTCTAATGAAACAGTATCACTTGTGTTTCCACTGCAAGATTCATCATCTTTTCTTAATACTGGAACTTTAATTGCTCTTTGTGTTTTCTTTGCACTTCTTTGTGCTTGTATTATAATTGGTCATCTTCTTGAAGAAAACAGATGGGCTAATGAATCAATCACTGCTCTTCTTTTGGTATTTTCAGTTCATTCTTTTGGTTTATTGATTTATTTATGGTATGTTTGTTGAGATTAGAGTTTAATTTATTGGCATTTTTTGCAGGGTTTGTGTGCTGGTGCCGTGGTTATGTTGATTAGTAAAGGTGAACATTCCAAATTATTAGTGTTCAGTGAAGATTTGTTCTTCCTTTATTTGCTTCCTCCAATTATTTTCAACGCCGGGTTTGATCTCTTTCTCCCTTTTTGGATCTCTTACTATTTGCTTCTCAGAGAAGATTTAATGTGTTTGATATTTTGCCTCAGAGAAAAATTTCAATTTCTTAGTTTCCATTTTCTTTTTAATTGATAGATTCCAAGTAAAGAAAAAGCAATTCTTCAAGAATTTCACAACGATTTTGTTTTTTGGAATTCTCGGCACAGTAATTTCATTCTGCCTTATTTCAGTGGGTAAATTCCTTTTTTTTTTCTTTTAGTATTTTCTTTTTCTGTTTCATTATTCTTCAAACTTTATACTGACAAGCACTTATTAATTTGAAACCATTAATGCCTTCTTTTTTTGTAATCCGTTTATCTTGTCAAACCAGTCGGTCTTACCCTTTTAAGAATCTTTCAGGTGTATGGCTGCTTTTTGAAAGAATTAGCTTTATTACCTCTTTGAATCTGAAAAATTTTCTAGCCATCGGTGCCATATTGTCGGCAACCGACTCAGTTTGCACATTGCAGGTAAATTTAATATAATGAAGTTGAAGTTTATATAACCATGATTTTACATGGAATTAATGAATAATATTAATTCAAGATCTTTTCTTTGTTTTAAAGGTTCTGAGTCAAGACGAAACGCCTTTTCTTTATAGCATAGTGTTCGGGGAAGGAGTCGTAAATGATGCTACCTCTATTGTGCTTTACAATGCAGTCCAATCACTTAACTTCAGCAACATTAATGCTATGATAACCTTAAATTTGCTGGGGAACTTTCTTTATCTTTTCTGCACCAGCACTGCTCTTGGTATAGTAGTAAGTCCTATATAGTTTCTTCTCGTAGTTACGAACAATAACCTCTTAGCTTGTGTTTATTTTGGCTTTCCAAATTCACGTGCCTAATTTGCTATGTTGCAATGTTTCAGACAGGTTTGTTGAGTGCTTTTATCATAAAAACACTTTACTTTGGAAGGTAAGAAGGAATGCTTTTCGCTTGTTTCTTTTAGCGTATCATGCCACATGGCTTCTTTTATTGCATTAATGTAACATTATTGTCTTCCCACAAACAGGCATTCCACAGATCGTGAAGTTGCGCTTATGACACTTATGGCCTATTTGTCATACCTGTTGGCCGAGGTACCAAACTGTACAATCTCAAATCATTCCTAGACAATTTTACACTATAAAAAAAATGCAAAATAGCAACGGAATTTATCTACCGTTGCTATTTTATGACAAATGACAGTGGATTTAAACATATTTTATTGTAAATTAGCAACGAAATTGCAATTTCTATTGCTAAAATTAGCAACAATAATTTAAACAATGGAAGCAACCATTTAGCAACAAAAACTCCCGTCGCTAAATAGCTATTTTCTAGTAGTGTGTGGTAAAAGCAGAGGTAGTATTGTCCAATTAAGCTAGCAGTCTATTGTAATGCCACCAGATTGAAGTGTGAATTTGCTTCCCTCTTGCAGCTTTTAAGTCTCAGTGGGATTTTGACAGTTTTCTTCAGTGGCATTGTAATGTCTCACTACACATGGCATAATATTACAGAAAGTTCGCGAGTAACAACCAAGTAAGGACCTATCTTGTTTTCCTAATCTACTCTTTCATTAATTTAAATTTCCTCAAGTAAATGATTTTAATTAATGCTCATGTTGGTTAATAATGTCAGGCATGGATTTGCAACAATGTCATTTATTGCAGAAACTTTTATTTTCTTGTATGTCGGTATGGATGCCTTTGATGTTGAAAAATGGAAAGGAAGCAAGGCGAAGTAATTTTCATTCGAATTAATTCATTTTCTTGGGATATTTTATGTTAGAATATTAATCATCTTTGCCTTTTTCATAATCATAATTCAGTGCAGGAACTTTGATTGCTATTAGTGCAACGTTGTTTGCATTTGTGTTAATTGGAAGAGCAGCATTTGTGTTTCCTATATCAAATATCTTGAATTGCATTCGAAAAAGAGAAAGTGCAAAAATCGATTTCAAACGACAGGTAATAATTTTAATCATCCAAGCAAAAACTATTATTTTATGGTTCTATTTAAAAACCTTGCTAACTGTTTGAAATCTCAGTTTATTATGTGGTGGGCAGGGCTGATGAGAGGTGCAGTTACTATTGCTCTGTCTTTTAACCAGGTGATTGCTTGATATTCGAACTTCTAGTTTGACAAAGTGTTTTAATTTCAATTGACATTGTGTTTTCCAATCTGCAATTACAGTTTTCGAACAAGGAGAAGGTATCGTCCTCGGATTCTGCTCTAATGATTACTTGTACTATAATTGTTGTTCTTTTCAGTACAATTGTAAGTTATCTTTATTTGACTGCTCTGACCAAAAATTTGTCACATCGTTCTTCAAATTCTTATACTAACACATGCATACAACATTTCTGTTCTTAAAATAGGTATGTGGTTCTGTGACAAAACCTCTTATTGAAGCAGTGCTGTTAAGAAATAGAAGAATACCAATGGTTTCAGATAATGATATTCCAAGTCTGGAAGACTTAAGTCAGTTATTCGTTGAAAGCAATGGTTCAACTGAGCAGGGCAATAATCAAATAACCCCTAAGGCTAGTAGCCTAAGGCTGCTAATAACACACCCCACTATAACTGTTCATTATTTGTGGAGAAAATTCGATGACAGATTCATGAGACCGGTGTTTGGTGGGCGAGGATTTGTTCCGTTTGCACCTGGTTCACCAACAGAAGCAGCTGGTGAGACTTCTGCTGTCTGAAGAAGGTCAATAATCATTTAATTTTTTCATTCATTTGTCATGTAAGTTACTTTTTTGTTCTACTTGTACATTGAAATTTAGAAACAGATGAAATAAAGTAAAAATAAAAAGTTGCAAGTCTGTTATTTTGGAGGAAAAATGAACTTTTGTTATTAAACAGCAGTGTACAAAGAAACAATTACATCCAAACTCTCAAATTTTGATATACTCTGAATGTCTACAGCCGCGTGTCTGTACATCCTCAATAACTCTCTTCTGCAGTGTCAAAAACGAATCTGCTAGTCCTTTCACAGACCGGATCACAAAGTCACAGCAAAAAATCAAATCAATCTCAGTCGATGGATATGTATAGCCTTCGGAGAGAACTATTATCTACTGATTGATGAAAAACTAAGAAGTGTACAGTATCATATAATCAAGGTCCAAAATCATCTTCTCCTCTGCCACCAATCCGGAACTTTCAACCTTTGGCTTCTATGTATAGCAAGTTGAACCTCAGGAAGCTTGTGTTTTACCTGTCTCCATATCATGTCAACTGCATCTTCCTTTCTTGGTGGGTACTGAAACTCAAAGTGATGGGAGATGTTCTTCAGCTGTTTCCACATATTAATCCATCTTTTTTTGGGAAATTGCCGGAGCTGATCAACTATGAAGCCTGGTTGAATTGCTTCATTGACAGAGAAGAAAACAGAGAATTGACCATAGTCAATTTCGTCCTCATAAGGGAGCTCAATATGGTCGCTTACTATGACAGGAACGCAATGGCTTACTATAGCATCAAATAGACGGCAAGAAGATGGAGTGTCTCCTGCAGGATGTAGACAGAACTTTGATAACCGCATCCCTTGGGTTGACTGGCATTTCAGAAAAACACATAAAATGAGCAAAAAAAAATGGCAAGAAAGCGAAGGTAAACATTAATTTGCATAAACACGATGACTCATTAGCGCACCCATATTATATCTCATGAAAACAGATTACTTCTTTTCTGTTCAGCAGACAGAATTATCTTTCTTAATGCAGATGCTAAAAATTTGAACTTTTCTGTGCCCACTTAACGAGCGATATTTCCTTCAATCAGGTAAAATATAATATGCAAATCTCATGGTCCATGGATGATCAAAAGCTAATAAGCTTGAACATCCAAAACTGCAACAATGTAAGTAAACTTAAAATTTACTATCTTCTAATGTTTTAAGCAATGGAAAGTATTCTGACACTTTCCATTGCACCGGTGGTCCTGGGCTAGGTATTTGCCTACTGTGGAGGCAATTAGGTCCCTAAGTATCTCAATAACTCGTCCCCTTGAACCCAAAAAGAACACACAGATGCACACACATAGATCTAGATGAACAGACGCTATCAGTTTTGAGCATTTACAGAACCCACTACATACTGCTTTTATAGTTTCTGTTGTTGGTGAGCTTCTCTCGAAATGAACATCATCATAGCCAGCTAATACTTTTGCCAGTTTAGCACGGACTTTGCCCTCCTGCAATATATATGAAAATCATTAAAAATCAATTTGCAAACCAAATGTAGTTTCTAAAATGATGTAATCATTTCTTACAAATACCTACATCTTTCCTGACAGTATTCCCTCGGAAAAAAAGAAGCGTTGTGCGAGATTCAAAGGGATCTGGAAGTTCATCATCTGTAAAAGAATCAACAACATGTACATATGGAGCCACCACATCTTTCCTTAGTGTTGACATGGATTTGGGGTAGCGGCCGAAATCTGCCACTATAAGAATAGATGCATTCAACTGTTGTCTGAGAAATCTAAAAGCATTTGGATGGGTCATGGGAACCACATGATCTTGACCACCAGACCTCTGCCAGTACTTGTATTTATACAACATTTCTACTACATCAACCTGAAATCACAAGCTTTCCATAGTACAGAAGCTCAAACCAAGACAAACAAGCTCATCACGGACAGCAAAGGAACTACATTTTACACTTAAAGGCTTCTAATTTCTCCCTAGCAGCCCTCTAATGAGAAAATTGTGATAAATTTCTCTAGAGCTGATAAAAAATGGACAAAATGTGAAATTGAATTTCAAAATTGACACCCATTGCAAACTTTTTAGCAGAGGAATTATAAAAAAAAAAATAAACATTTGCCTCAAAATCACCATAATCACATATCACTGATATATATATAAAGAATTGTAAATTGAGCTAAAATGCACCAAGTATGATAAATCAATAATCAAAATTTACCTGCAATTGGCGATCTTTCTCGGTTTCCGGATCCGTCATGTTATGTCCATGCGTATTAAAGCTTAAAGAAGAGAAAAACGGCACGAAGAACACATCTGCCTTATCTGGATCCAAAACCCTAATTGCCTCTCTCTCATCTCCCCCTTCATACAAAAGCGAAGCCATTAACCAGTACTCCACACTATGTTGCTGTCTCAATCCTGAATTATTCGGCCACCGAGGGAAATTCTCCGCCGTCAGAGGCGAATTATCATCATTTCTGTGATCCATCATTCCGACGTGGAATCTTCGTGGAAGGTCGTACATGTAAACCTTAACAGGCGGCGTTGGACAGACGGGATGTTCGCCGGACGGTGACTGTTGCAAAAGGGGAAAGAAGTATGATTTGATATCGATGGTGCCGATGAAGATGGAGTAGGAGAAGAGGAGGAGGAAGATGAAGATGATAGAGAGAATTACTTTGCCATACATTGTGGAGATCAGTTTCTGTTGTCGTTTCCTGTTGTCGTTTTTACTTTTTACCTCTGTCCGTTCAGTTAGTTTGAGGAGTGGACAATGTATGTGCTGATCACTGTAAGAAATGATATGAAAATATTGAATATGTGATTTTCTTTTGTTTTAATTTAAACATTCTATTTTAGTTTATTTTTTTAATTACTAAAACTGAATTAAAAATTAGGACATCTTCGGTGCTTTTCAAAAAAACAAAAATAATATTTTAAAAATTAAAATTTGTTGTTTTAATTTTTTCTTTTTTGTTTTGAACTTTTTTTTATAAACATGAAATAAATTATTAAAAATATATTTTTAACAGTATTTTTTATATTTTTATTTTTAAAATTTAAAAGCATAAGAAAAAAAACAGAAAATCATAATGATATCGAACGGATCCTTAATTATTAGGTTAGTTTATGATTTTTTATTTTTATTAGCAAAAATAAACTTTATTAAGAATGAATCAAGTCCAACAAAATAGCTTCCTCAATACAGAGAGAAGCAAAAAAAATTGATAGAAGCAAGCATAAGAATGACCTGCATTTGCTAGCAAATGTACGGGGCCATTGGCTTGCATCTTTACATGTTGGAAAGTAAACTCTTCCTGTTGAAAAAAGAAACTTACAATCTGAAATAATACTGTCTAACTCTAAAAAAACCTAAAAAAGAATAAGAAAATTTGTCCACAATGTGCTTACAATCAGATTCAAAATCAACTTAAACATAACCTAAAGAGAGAACCAATCAACTGCAAAATTTGAGAGCTAGAGCTTCACCTTCAAAGATGTTGCAATTGTTGTCCAATTTTCGGGTAGAGTAGGCTATAAAAGAACCATTGTTGTCGCGAAGAACCATACCTAGACTTACTTGTTGTTGTGAAGTATTGAAGCTCGCGTCAATATTGCATTCCAGGAGACCTTAAGATGGCAGAGTCCACGCGACGTGCTGGGCAGGAGTTGCTGTTGGCTGCAGGTTTGAAACAGGTGCTGCTGGAGAGCCTTCAGCATCGAGATCCCTTGTTGTACGCCAGGCTACAACAAACTGGTTTAAAAGTCGAACTGCTTGCTCCGGTTTAAGACAAGAATCAGACCAGACTTTTTGATTTCACTGATACCAAATTGTCCAGAGCAAAACACCCAACCTATTTAAGAAAGAGCACTCACCATTAGCCAAAACATTTAGTAGCCATATAGGGAAAGTTTCATCTCTATGAGTTGGCTTTGGCAAATTAGCTTCATCCCAACAACTTGATGATAATACACAAACAGATGCAATAATTGCTCAATGCCCACACCACAAAATTTGCATAAACAAGAAATATTAATTCTTTTATCTTGAAGTCTTGTGGAAGTAGGTAAGAAATTTATGCACAATTGCCATAGGAAAACTTGAACTTTTGGAGGAATTTGGAGATGCCATAGATGATTACAACCAATATTATGAGTACCGGACTTGTTCAAGAACTTAAGAAGCACGTTTTATGAAGATTTTACTGTATAATTCCTTGATGTTTCAAAATGCCAAATCACAATTTCCTCTTTATTTCTTAAAGTTAGAGGTATAGTATAAATTTTTCTAGCTTCCTCACCCTTAAAAAGATCAAACAGTAAAGAGACATTCCATTGCAACCCACTCTCATCAATCAGATCCTTCACTCGCAAACCCTTAATACCCAAATGATTTATTGATCTAATTTTAAACCCATTGATGTCTCTCACCCAAGGATCCCCCCAAACTCTAATTTTCTCACCATTCACCACTGTTCATCTCATACCCAATTTGATAACCTCTCTAGCACTCCACACACTTCTCCAGACATAACTAAGATTAGACCCAAGCTCTAAAGAAATGTAGGGTGTAGTTCTAAAGACTACAACCAATATTATGAGTATCGGACCTGTTCAAGAACTTAAGAAGCATGTTTTATAAAGATTTTACTGTATAATTCCCTTATGTTTCAAAATGCCAAATCACAATATCCTCTTTATTTCTTAAAGTTAGAGGTATAGTATAAATTTTTCTAGCTTCCTCACCCTCAAAAAGATCAAACAGTAAAGAGACATTCCATTGCAACCCACTCTCGTCAATCAGATCCTTCACTCTCAAACCCTTAATACCCAAATGATTTATTAATCTAATTTTAAACCCCTCGATGTCTCTCACCCAAGGATCCCCCCAAACTCTAATTTTCTCACCATTCCCCACACTCTATCTTATACCCAAACTGACAACCTCTCTAGCATTCCACACATTTCTCCAGACATTATTAGGATAAGACCCAATTTCTGAAGAAAGGTAGTCACCATAAGGAAAATATTTTGCTTTGAAAATTTTAGCAACTAAAGTATCTGGAGATGTAAGAAGTTTCCATCCTTGTTTACCTAAT
>CAOJBK010361573.1:0-11936 GCA_948294925.1 Codiaeum variegatum | reverse complement strand
TATATATATATATATATATATATATATATATATATATATAATTAATATTATATTTTTATCTTTATTTATTTATTTGAATTTAAAATTATATAAATTAATATTTAAATTTACATAAATAAAAAAAATATTTTTATCATATTTAGGATAAAAGATTTTAAATTTAAATTATGAAAGATAATAATAATTATGATAAAAGTTTAGTTTTAGAATATCTAAACATTAGCATGGATAATTTTGTCATATTAAATTTTTAGTAAAATCCACAATTAGTTCAAAGTAATGGATTTGACTAAAACTCACATTTTATATCAGATGATTTAAATAATGATCAATTAAATACAAGTTCTAAAATCCACAAAAATGAGGGGTTTGGATGATGACGGATTCTATGAATTTTAATTCATTTTGTTCAAATTAAGCACCAAACAAAAATTAGAATATATGGATTTTACAAATCCATTATTAAAATTTTCTGTATCAAACGACCTCTAACTGAATACCTAAATCCAGTAAAATGATGAATTATATTGGTGTCTTTAAATAATAAAATGATGATGTAGCACATCATAATAATAATAATAATAATAATAATTGATATTTCTGAGCTCATTGGGGTCCCAAAGACTGACTTTAAGCTAACATGTAAGACAATAAAGGACTATTAAGGTGCTTTATCGGCAGCGTCTCTGATGCTTAAGTCAGTAAACTCATTGAGAGATATTTAATATAGTGAGATTTAGGGTTTAGAGTCATTAACCCATTCCTGGTGATCAAGATAAGTTTATATACTTGTTAGGTAGTCTCAAAGTCCGACAAGGTAGGTGATTAGATAGGCATTCCATGATTTTAGGGATAAAGGAGAGATAATAGGAATATATCTCTTAGTTGTGCTTATCTCCTTCTGCAGGTGCGAGATCTCCTTCGAGGCCGAGATCCCACTGAGGTCGGGCTCCCACTAAGGTAGACCTCTTTTCCTTCCATGAGATCGGGGGTTCGACCTCTCAAGCCAGACATAGGCCACTTAGGTGGCTTGTGATCGCCCTTATTAGGGGAGAGGTTATCACATGTCTCCCCAATAGACCTCTAGTCAAAGACTGAGGGGCCCTTAACCTGGCTAAGCACCTAATTCAAGACGAGCACATGGAGCGAGTTGCACCCCATTCTAACTTATTCAAACTATTTAAGGGGGAATTCTCCCACTCATCCTTTAGGGTTATAAACTTATCGGCCATTCCCTGGGTCTCTAGAATGTTTGATATCTCTTCCTCTTCCGCGTGTCGGTCTTTAATAGACTTGGTAACCGAGACAACGCTTCATCTTCTGCCCCTCTTTGCCTATATAATAGGGATAAACCCCCCATTTTATACCTTTTCTAGATTTCCTTTCCTCTTTCTCCTCTCTTGCCTTTATTACTCTCTATTTTTCAGCATTTTTGGCAACTCCTTCCTTCTCTGATCACTGTCAGTGTTTGATTCTCAGAATTACCAGGTAATTTCTTGCCCACTAACTATATCTTCCCTTTTATTTCTTCTTTATCTTTTTATTACACACCATGAGTGACCATAGTGATAGCCAGAACCTAGAGGGATCCCTGTCCCACTTTTTTTACAATGGACTAAGTCGCGAACAAAGCCCCTCCATTAATGTTGAGTACCTCAAGGGGGAGGCCACTTTTAGACATGATCAACCACTCCTAGAAAACCCTACACAGAAGAAAAGGGGGGTTAGAACCGAGTGAAGGGGTCCAATCTAGATGAGAAAATGAGGGGATAATTGTCCCTTGTGAGGACAGGAAAGAAGATCTCCTTTAAGTAAAACCCCAGCAGATTAGGGATGACTGGGATAGCGGGCCCGAGCAGGGTGAAGGGGAAATCTAATCGACTGCACCCCCTAAAATGAAGAAAGGGAAGAAGGTCTCTTCTAGCTCTAAACAGGGGATAACTACCCGACAGAATAACCCTGGGTAGATGCTTTACATACCGTGCTGACCCCTGCTGAGCTGAAAGAGATCAGGGAAGAATTTTCCTTCCTAAATGACTATATGATAGGTCTCCCTTGCAACTCCTAAAGGGAAACCTCTTTACCTTCAGGAGGCCAAGTGTGCTATTATGACGCCCTTGTGTCTGGGTTGAGGTTCCCTCTTTCTAATTTGGACGAGGCTTGGTACGAGCTTACAACATACTGATTTCTCAAGTTCATCCCAAATCCTAGAAGATCCTCACGAGGCTCCAAATGTTGGCCTACTAGCTTGGGTTCCAATTGTTAGTACCCGTTGTGCAGAATTTGTACAGGGTCATCCAAGGAAGAGGGCTTGACTAGTGTCACTTTCAAGCACAAGAAAACAAGAAGTGCTTTGAGCTGTCTTCATCGCTAAATCCTACTTGAAAGCAAAAATTTTTCTTTATCTATCATAATGGTCTAGCATCCCTAGCCAAACACTAGAATGAGGACATCCCCATCATTCGCAGAAAGCGACTTCCTGCTCTAACGTGCACCGAGGTGGAGCAGTCGAAGTGGGTGGATAGAAATGGAAAATATGACAGTGGATCCTTGGTCGAAACTTGATACACAAGGACAATAATAGATAAACTAAGGCGTCAACTCAACCCATATGGGGGTACCAATCTCTGTCCCTTGTGTTTTCTTTTTCTTGATTATACTAACTGACCTCTCATCTCCTTCTTTGTAGAAGATATGTCGACCATCTGGAGAAAAATGAAGGAGAGAAAAGCACAAGCCCAAATGGCTCAAGCTAGAGATGCTGCTCTCCTTCCTCCTATACAGGCTGAGGCCTCCAACCTTCCTTCCATCGAGCAACTCGAAGTTGGGGCTCAAACAAATTCCACCATCGTTCTAGTTGGAGGCCTTCCTCTTATGGTGTCCATTTCTTCTGATGGAGAGGGCGACCATCCCATGGCCTCACCCACTACTGCCCGCTTAAAGAGACCTAGGGAGGAGATCGTTTCTTTTGAGATTGAGACTGTAACACTAAGCTCCTCCCAATCTTATAGGGGTGTCTTAGCTGGCATCCTTGTGCAAAATTTCGGGCCAAATGCTAGTCTAGCAGATCACCACATCGCCCGAAAAGTGGTTGGTTCACTTACTCTCCTAGCAGACCTACAATTCCTTAAGGAAATGACTGATGAGGAAATGGGGGCTGAATGTTGCAGCAAAGCTTTAATGGTAAGATTGCTATTTTTCTCTTCCTCTCCTACTTTTTTCTTTATTTTATTGATCATCTCTTTATTGTTTTCAACTGGTTGGGTTGGTTTTGAAATAAAGTACCTCTTTGGCTTGACGCTTGTTGAGCTTAAAAGCTGAGAAGGAAGCCCTGGAGAAGGAAAGGGCTTTGTTCCGAAAGAGATCTTCAGAGGCCAAGATTGCCTTCAAGCTTCAGGAAAAAGAGCTAGAATCCTTGAAGAAGGCTTTCAACAAGCCTCAGGATGAAGAAGAGAAGAAAAGACAGAGCCTTGAGAAGGAGTTAGAAGAGTTAAGGAAGGAGCTCGAGACCACCAAGCATGAGCATTTCCTTTGACAATTCGCTTTCCTAAGCACAAGGTCTCCCTCCTTGAAGCTTCTATGACACATCCTTATGTCATGGTAGCGCGCCATTTTCTGTATATAGGAGGCCATTATTGCATAGGCCTAATCTCTCAATTCTTCCACCAAGTCTAGATTAACCCTTTTTTCTTTTTCTTGGTCGAGCTTCTCCACGAACTCAACTCAGAAGCTAAGCTGGCCGATCTCCACCGATACAATTGCTTCAGATCCAAACATTAGTGGAAAAGGGATCTCTCTAGTTAGAGATCTTGGAGTTGTTCTGAAACTCCATAGTACACTATATATCTCTTCTTCCCACTAGCCTTTCTTGGTCTCCAACCTCTTCTTTAATCCTTACAATATTGTTCTGTTGGTTACTTCAGTTCCCCCATTAGTTTGAGGGTGAGCGACTGAAGAAAACCAAAGACCTATATTCAATCATGAGCATAAGGACTTGAACTTTTTAGAGTCAAATTTCCTTCCATTATCAGTGATTATTACTCAGGATGCCCCATATCTACAGATGATTGCTTTCTATAGGAACTCCGTCACCCTATTTTAAGTAATAATTAAGACTGGCTCAACCTCTGGCCACTTTGAAAAGTGTTCAATAGCTAATATAAGGAACTTTCTTGCTTCATTGAGGGTGGAAAGGGGCCCAGGATGTCTATTCCCCACCGAAGGAAAGGCCAACATGCTTCTATGGGCGATTACAAGATAGCCGATTATTTAGCAACGTTCGCATGAATCTGACATTTTTGGCACTTTCTCACCATCTCTTCCATATCACCTTTGATGGAAGGCCAATAATATCCATATACAAACACCTTCCGAGCTAGAGTTGAGCTCACCTCATGGGCTTCGTAAATCCCTTCATGGATTTCCTTTAGCACATATTGTTTGAGCTCCTTAAGTATGCACCAGAGCCAAGGATGTGTCTTGGATTGCCAGTATAGGTTGCCCAAGTACCAACTATACTCTTTTGCACTTTCAATCAATCACTCAACTTCCTTCTTCTCCTCAGGAAGTTTCCCATCAGCTAGCCATTCCACTATGGGCTCCATCCAACTCCCTTTCCATTCAATAGATCCAACAAAATTCTCCTGGGTGGACTTAGAGCTTTGAACAACCATTGGGATGTTACGCAACAAGGACATCTTTCCAATTATGATCACCTTAGCAATCTTATCGTTCTCTTCTGTCTCTTCCTTCGCTATTTGGCTAATTGTCCATCCATTTTGCATCATGCTTTTCAACATATCCGAGTAAGGTTTTAGGCGATCTTATTTGACAGTAAAGTTTCCATTCAACTAATTTACCCACCAACTAGGAGTCACTGAATATGATTAAGGCATCCATCCTAACTTCTCTTGCTAAAGATAAGCCATTTATCAGAGCCTCATACTCAGCCTCATTATTCGTTGGACTGAAGTCCAACTTAACATCATATTTGAACTCTAATATATGGGGTCCCTTCAAAATGATGCGACCTTAGATCATTCTTTAAATACTGTCCCGTCCACATATAATTCTCAAGCTTCTTGAATTGTTGGATTGCCTTCCTTAGTGGGAATCAGTTCGGCTATGAAGTTGGCTAGGACTTGTGCTTTCATCTTCCTAGACTCATACCTGACCCCAAAGCTTCCCACTTTCATAGCCCACTTAGCTACCCTTTATAATGTTTCAGGCTTTTACAATATCTTTCTTAATGGCATGTCAAACTACCACCTGATGGGATTCAAAATAGTGTCGGAGCTTTTGGGTAGCCATATGTAAAGCCAGGGCATGTTTTTCCAAGAGTGGATATCTGAGCTCCGTGTCTTATAGAACTCAACTTATATAGTAGATGGGGAATTGCTCTATCCCTTCTTCCCTTATCAGCACTGCTGCCACTGAGTCAGTTGTTGTGGATAGATGTACAAGTCCTCCCCTAGTATTGGCCTACTCAAAAGAGGCTGAGTAGAGAGAAATTTTTTAGTTGTTCGAAGGAATTTTGACATTTCTCCATCCATTCGAATCTCTTTAGGCCCTTCAAAGTTTGAAAGAAAGGTTGACATCTTCTGGCGGAGCAAGAGATGAATCTCCCTAGTGATGTAACTCTCCCATTCAACCGATGTACCTTTTGTATACTATTGGGGTGTTTCATTTCCATGATATCCTTAATTTGGTATAGATTGGCTTTAATCCCCCTTTGGAAGACCATGTATCCAAGAAACTTTCCGGCTGGGACCCCGAAGACACAGTTATCTGAGTTTAAATTAAGCTTATACGCCTTTAGAACATCAAATTATGCACGGATATTCCCAGGGTGATATTCGGTCTTTCGACTTTTTATGATCATATCATCAACATACACCTCGACTATTTTTCCAATCTGCTCTTCGAACATTCGGTTGACCATCCTTTAGTAGGTTGCTCCCTCATTCTTTAAACCAAAAGGCATCATTCTATAACAATATGTCTCATGGTCTGTCACAAAGGCAGTCTTCTCCTCATCCTTCCAATCCATGTATATTTGATGGTATCCTGACTTCGTATCTAAAAATGAATAGAGCTCATGACCTGCAGTGAAGTTAAGCAACTAGTCTATGCTCGAGAGTGGATATGGGTCTTTTGGACAAGTCTTATTCAAATTTGTGAAGTCTACACACATTCTGAACATATCGCTAGGCTTTTTAACAAGCACCACATTAGCAAGCCATTGTGGGTAATGGACTTGCCTTGTGACCCTTGATACTAGCAATTTCTCCAGCTCTTCGGCTATTACCTTTTACTTTTCTGGAGAGTTCTTTCTTTTCCTTCGCATGACCGATTTCACATCATGGTCAATGCTGAGCCTATGCGTAATAACTGTCGAATCGATCCCTTCCAAATCAATTGTAGACCATGAAAACACATTCAACTCCTCCTTCAACATAGATGTTATCCCCTCTAGGATCGATGGTTTCATTTCAGCCCCGACTATGAGCTGACCCTTACTGGTATGTATCTTGTGTGTCTCCTCACTAGGTTAGCTAGACATCTCACTTGAAGGGAGAGCTTCTTCCAGATGCAAGGTTGGGTATACCCCTTCCAAAGCATTGAATTACACTTGCCTAGCTGTCTCTTAACACCCTAGAGCTATTGAAAACCCATGTGGAGTGGGAATCTTAAGTGCCAAATGATATATGTTCCATATAACCCCAGTCTAGTATAGGTATGGCCTCCCTAACAGGAAGTTATACTTAAAAGGAATGTCTGCTACCATGAACATAGGTGTCACCTCCTTTATGAGTTCATCATCTCCCAAATCCACTTGTAGAGTTATAGCTCTTTCAATTCTCACGTTTGCTTTCCAATTCCCACTAAAGGTGTAGCCACAGTCTTCATGTCGTGCTCTTTCAACCCTGACTTCTTAAAGACTTCCATAGTTATCAAGTTGATAGAGCTACCATCATCAACCAAAATCCTCCTGACCCTGAAATTGTTGATGTACCCTTTTATTACCAAGGTGTCATTATGTGGATGCTGAACATGCTTTGTATCCTCTTTAATGAATATGATTGGGTTCCAAGTAGATGGGTGATGGTGTGGCTTGTGTTTGACTGACAAACCCACCATGTGGGGAGAACTCACATCTCATGCCGCCTTTTTTCTTTGGGTTGAGCTATCTCCACCATAATTTCCCCTAAAGATCACTTTGATTTCTCCTGCTATGTGCCTGTCTCGGGACTTATATCTGTATTCATCACGCTGTCCCTTACTCGAAGTTCTCTATTTTGGCTCTTTCATTTTCCGAACCAACTTTGTCACTCCAGGGACTCCCTTTTGGATCAACCTTTCAATTTCTTCTCTTAAGTTCCAAAAATCCTCCTTATCATGCCGTTTATCCTCATGGAACTCATAATACTTGGAGCTATCCCACCTATTCTTGGAGGTATTACTCATTTTCCTAGGCCATTTGATGCTTTCTCCACTATTCTTAATCCATATAAGCACATTGGATTGGGAGGTAGAGAGTGGGGTGAAGGTCCTAATTTTTTATGGGTTTAACCTTTTCGTCTCCACACTCTTATGGCTGTTTCCTCCCTTGCTCCCTTGTTCACTCCTAATCACTGCTTTTCTCCTAGAATTGTGCTCTTCTAGCCATTACAATCCCTCTTCCAATCTAATATGTCCCCTGGAAATAACCAAGGTATTTTCTAATGAATCTGGCTCTGCTTCCAAAAGCTTCTATTGCGGTCCCCTACTAGTTGTGTTGTCCAATAAGGCCGAGTAGGCTATGGGGTATTGTAGATCTTCCACCATGTTAACCTTTTTTTTTCCAAATTCCACCATGTTAACCTCCTTATTAAACCTTTCAATGTACTCCCAAAGGCTCTCCCCACTCTTTTGCCTTATTGTCATCATATCAGTCGAGACTTTAGTGTGCTCCATGGAAGCTATGTACCTTGCTTGAAATGCCTTGGATAATTGCTTGAAGCTTTTGATGGAGTTGGGCTTGAGAGACAAGTACCACTTTTGTGTTATTCCTTTAAGGGTCTGAGGGAATAGTTTACACAAGACACGATCTTTGTAAGTTTGAGCATAAATCTGTGTACGGAACTTGTTCACATGGCTCGTAAGACATGTAGTCCCATCAAAGTGGTCATAATGAGCAAGCATCTTGAATTTTTTGGGATAGTTTTTCCCCAGGATAGCCTCTAACAATGGATATTCAGTGTTGTGGCCAAAGTCTTGCATCTTTCCTTTAAAGCCCATTCTACTAAACACCTTCTGTACCTTCCTACCAATGTCATCAGCATGCCTAGCCAGAGTTTCTCCTTTAGAACTTTCAATCTCATCTGAATCACTTTCCACTATTGTCTTTCCCTTATCCCGTGCACCAGCACTCCTTACCAGAGTCTTTTCTCTAGGAGCTCGGGAGCGGGCTGGTTCATCCCTTACCACCATTGGAATTACAGTCTCATGTAGAGGTGGTTGTGAAATTTGGCTCATCGCTTGCTTTAAGTCACCCATTTGCTGCCTCAATTCATGGTAAGCCTCAAACAATCGTTGCACCGCCATTAGGTCATTGAGGTCTAGAAGTTGATTTACCGCTGGAGCTTACCTTCCTAGGGGAGGGTTAGCGGGCTGAGGTTGGGCACCAGCTTGTTGGGAGTGAAGACCTGCTCCCTGCTCTCCGGGCACTCCCAGCTCTCCTTGTGGATTACCTGGTGGCCGGTGGGGCTCTGCTGCTTGACCAGGCTGTCCACCTCCTCTTGCTCCACCCGGGGCTAGTTCTCTTAGTGGGAGGTTGGCCGGTTGCCTCCTTTGTTCCTCATCTCAACCCAGGACAGGATTTCTTAGTGGTAGGTCATTCGGTTGCCTCCTTTGCTCCACCTCTTGATCCACCGGCTCTCTTCTAAAGCCACCATGGTTCAAGTGTCCGTATGGCTCCTTCGGAAAAAGGTTCAGTCCCAAGTTCAAGTGTAAACTCATTTGAGTATTCTGCATCGTCACCGGAAAAATCAAACCAAACCTGAAGGTGTGTCCACGCTCACCGCACCAATGATGTTTCAGTTCCTGTTAAGGTCCAATCCGTCGCACTAAACTCGGTTGATGGTCTGCTTACAAAACAAGGGTTAGAGAGGTCCAAGCGGGTTGCCTAAAGGGCCACTCTGATGCTGAAGTTAGTTTAGGTATTTTGAGGTATGAATGTGGTAGAAGTGGAAGTGAATAAGTATTAACCCTTTATCTCTATTTGCCTTTCCACTTTATACTCAAGTATAGGGGCGGTTACTCTTCTAATATAAGTGGAACGTGAATCATGGACGTGATAGTCCCTAAAACTACGGGTTGTGGAAGTCGTGAGTTCGTAACTGCTTTACATGATGTAACTAATCCACATTGTAGGTAGATCCAAGCTCAAGTGTCCGACCTATCTGAAGGTGAAGCTATTTTTGACGTTACTAGCCTAAGTAAGGTGTGGCTATTCCATGCTGAGTATGGATAGCCGAGTGTAGATGTGACTATTCCATGTATGAATAGCTTATATTGAGGGGTGACTATCTTAGATGCGGATAACCCATGCTGAGGATTGACTATCCCAAGCTTGGATAACCAAGTAGGGCCTGGATAGTCCGTGCCAGGTGTAGCTAATCTGAGTGACCTATGATCGCTTGGGGTTACCATATTGAACTAGGTACTATCATTTCATATTTTCAAAATTTCACATTCTTTTTTTTTTTGAAAGGATAGAAGATTTAAACCCTGATCTATTGTCAGAAAGTGCACTTTATCTCTAAATTAAGCTTGGTAAGTAAAATTTCACATTCTTTTAATCCAAAAGACCTATAGAAAAATATTATAATTAATAGAGAATTTTTAAAAATATGTTATAATCACATCTAGATAATTTTTGTTTTCAGTCATTTTCTCATTACTTGTGTATAGATTTACAACTTCAAAAGCTCTATTTATTTGTGAAAATTTGATTTTAAATTTCCATATGTGTATTTTTGTTTAAAAATTCTCTGATTATATTTTAGAAAATTGAATTTTTTTTAAATTTTTTGATTTGTAAAGAAAAACTGTGCAAAACTATATAAAGTATATTTTCAACCTTAATTATACTTTAAAAATTCAGATTTCTTTTACTTATATTTTAAAAAATAAAAACATATTTTCAATTTTATTTTCAAAAAGTAGATGACATTTTTTTTAGTTACTTGTTTTCTCTGGAAAATTTTCCCTCATTTTTCACAAATGAAAACACTTTAAAATTTAGAAAACTATTCAAAATTAAAATTCTAAACGGAGTTAGAAAGTAATTACAAACTAGAAGAAGCAAGGATTACAAATCAATAATTAGATCGGAAATTTTATGAAATTATTTTCAAAAGTATATATTTTAAAAAATTTAAAGAACTCACCCAAAATAAAATGTCCAGATTTTAATTTCAAAAATATCAGGGGCCCCTTTTTCTTTCCAATAGAGAATTTCGATTAATTGAGCTCTAATTGAAACTCAAACTCCCTTCCCTTCAAAAAAAAAAACATCAAACTCCCCTCAGTCCTGCAGGACAAATTCAAACTCACATTCTACTGCAGACTGCTAAGTTGATCAACGCTAATTACAATTGCCAATCCAAAAGGCTGCTGAAACCACGCTTCCTGTAGCCAAGTTCTCCACAAGTTCTGAAGTATTTCCAATTAAAAGCTAAATTGCGGGAACATTTAATCCAAGTCGATTTTATTTCCACAGACTGAACCAGCCTCAAAAAGTCACACACGTGAGCCTACAAATTGATATTGGATCAAAGAACAGAACAAGTAGGACAATCTAAATCCCAAGTCAGGCATCTGTTGACTTCTCTGCAGTTTTCCCTTCTTTGCTTATGTGAAAGCCCTCAATCTTATGAGCAACATCATCAGTTGATAGCTTCACTTTTCCAGTTGGCTCATTCTCATCGAGATTTGCAGGGCCCGTTTGCCATATTCTGATTGTTCCATCTTCAGATCCTGATGCATAGGATTCCCCTCCAGGAGAAAATCGGACACAGTGAACTGGACCATGGTGACCCTTATTGCATCCTACAAGACAAACAACATATCCAGGATGACTGTTAAAAATTAAAACCCCAAACCCAGTCAGAAAAAATTTAACAAATTCATTCGCGTATGCGCGCACAGCTTATTTGCCTAAGGTCCCCAGAATAAATCCCTTGTAACAAGGGAAGGACGAATGAAATTGAAAGAGAACCAGTAGCTGGTTTATCAGATACAGTTGGTTAAAGGTAAACGCTCAAAGAAATAAAGCTCATTTTCCATTCAACTAAGAATCATCAACTTTTCTTTTCTTTCTTTTTTTTTTTTTTCAGGAGATATTGCCATTTCCTAGAATATAGGCTAGTTGAGGACTAAACCAAGAATGTTTTGATGGCAAAACAGTTTCAAGCTTGGACCTTAATGAAGTACTTAAAGAAGCACCTACATTTCTTGCCAAGCGTACAGAGGTTACGCAGACACAAACCGAATAATGAAAAATTGCAGATTGCCTATTGCAGTATTTGATCTTTTTATCTGAATGTCCAAGTGTTTCAAAAACAAAAAACATACCAATCTGCTCTCCTGTATTGAAATCAAATATATGGATCCACATATCTTCTCCACCAGTAACAAATTTATTGCCAAGTTTTGGTTCCAATGAAGCTGATTCTACATTGCAGGGCATATTATAGCTCTTCACCAGCCCAAAGCTGGAAAGGGACAAGAACAAATATTACTGGTCAATGCCTACAAAATTACGGAGATTAAAGATGAAGAATCCAAATTGTAACTCACTGATTTGCATCCCAGAACTTAACTGTCGACCCATCTGCAGTTGTTATGTAGCGACCATCCTGACTCACTTCAGCACTAGTTACAGGTGACTT
>CAOJBK010361564.1:0-10692 GCA_948294925.1 Codiaeum variegatum | reverse complement strand
GAGGATCCCCAGAGATTTAAACTCAAAGTTGGCTCTGAAATCACCTTTTGTTCTAGAAATCACTGAGTACCGTATGTCAGACAAATTTAAATCTCCCAACATAAAAAAATATGATGGCTTTGCTGATCCCACAAACATGCCATAGAGCTACATTACACGAGTGATGCCATTAAGTGTCAAGCCTTCAGAGGATCCTTAGAAGGAGTAGCCATAAAATGGTATGATGGGTTACAACATGAAAGCATGGCTAGTTTTGAGCAGTTAGAAGGGAGTTTTTTAAGGCATTTTGGGTCGAGTATATCCTCAGAAATGACTATTCAAGCCGTATAACATGTTAAACTATTTGAGAGAGAGTCCCTGAGGGATTACCTAGCTAGATTCAATAGAGAGGCTCTTAAGGTGACTTGGCTAAACCAGTCTAGAGCTATGGAAGCCCTACAAAAGGGAACCATCCATGATGGGTACTTCAAAGCCCTCAATGGTAATGATCCACAGACGTTGGAGGTGGCTATGGAGCTGGCCCAGAAATACATCCGCCAAGATGAAGCTTACAAGAATAGCCAGTTAGCCAAAAGGAGGGCGAAGGAGGTGGCCTCGCAGCCAGAAAAAAATAAGACAAAGAAGATAGACACCGTTGAGAAAGCGGAGATAGGTAGTTCCGTAAGAAGGCTAGGGGTGAAACATGGAACACCCTGAATATCTCAAAATTGACTCTGTTAACAGTAACCCCAAAGGTGGTATTCGCCTCCTTCCAAAGCAATAATATTTGGAAAAAGCCAAAGCCACTGAGAGGAGATCCAAATAAGAGGGATAAGGCTCGATATTGCAATTTCATGCTACTCATGGGCACGATACAAATGAGTGAAGAACGCTAATGGAGGAGATAGAAAGGCTAATTAAACAAGGCCATCTGAAAGACTTTGTGAAGAAGGATCAAGCCAGGATGAGCTAAGCAAATAGAGGAAAATGAACCCTCATTATCAACGACGAATCGATGAGAAATGTGGCTTGTCTAATGGGTGGACCATTAGAAGTCACCCTGAGCCGCAATAAGTTAAAAGCTTTGTCCTGAAAGAAGGAAAACCCAGAGTATGTACTATAATGGAACTAAGCGAACCGTTGAAGAAGGGGAATGGCAGTATAAGCCAAGGGCTGATCCAGTGTCATAAATGCCATCATCAATAACTACAATGTGTAGAGGGTATTTGTGGATGATGGAAGATTCGTAAACTTGTTATCCAATGTAGCTTTTGCAAAAATGGGAATGGGGGAATCAAATATAGAAGAGTTGGAGAATCTTATCCATACCCTAGAGCAGACTGTTATTCCAGCTTTGGGGATGGTTACAGTCCCATTCACTTTGGGGAGAGTGCCCAGGGAAGTCACTTTGATGGCCACTTTTGTGGTAGTAAAGATTTCGATGGCTTATAATGTGTTACTGGGAAGACCCTTACTGAATAACCTAGATGCTGATGTTAATGTAAGGAGGAGAAGAGTCTGGGTTCCACTACCTGATGGCACAAACTTGGACATATTCGGGATTCCTCAAAAAGAGTATGTAGTGGAGCTTGTCAAGAAAAAGTAGACCATGATCCATATAGAAGCAAAAGAAGTGGGTATGGTCCAGACAAGTGAAAAACTGACCCCTCAGAGGACTCAACCAGTGGAGAAACTAGAAGATTTCCTAGTAGAATAGGGCATGCTCTTAAAATGCCTCTAGATCAATGCTAAGCTTCTAAAGGAGAAGAAGGAGGAAGCCATGGCCTTCTTAGCTAAAAGCAGGGCAACATTTGCCTGGGATTCAATAAAAATGCTCGAAATTAAAACGGAGATCAGAACCCACAAGCTCAATGTGGATCCCTCACATCACCTTATCAAACAGAAGAAGCAGTGCTTCGAGGCAAAAAGGCAAGCAATTATAGATGAAGAAGTGGGTAAGCTCTTGAAAGTGGGGTATATCAGAGAAGTTTACTACCTGGATTGGCTAGCTAATGTAATCCTGGTAAAGATGTCTAAAGGATCATACCGGATGTGCATATATTTTAAGGATCTCAATAAGGCATGCCTGAAAGACTCCTACCCTTTGCCCATGATAGACAAGTTGGTAGATTCAACAACCAGATATGGGTATTTATCTTCTCTGGATGCCGAAAAAGGATATCACCAGATCTGTATGCACCTGAAGGATGAGGAGAAAACTTCTTTCATAAAAAAAAAGGAAACTTACTGTTACACCTCTATGCCCTTTCGGATGTAGAATGCAGGGAACACCTACTAGCGGTTGGTCAACAAAAATTTCAAACAACAGTTGGGAAGAAACTTAGAGGCTTATGCAGATGACATGATCATCAAAACTTGGACATTTAAGGAGCACATTCGAGACCTGGATGAGGTGTTTGGGGTAATGAACAAATATGGCCTAAAGTTAAATCTAGAAAAGTGTGCTTTCTTCATCAAGGGGGGAAAGTTCCTAGGCTACCAAGTAAGCGAGAAAGGAATTGAGCCTAATTTAGATAAGGTAGAAGCCATTTTGGATATGCCCCCACCAAAGAATCTAAAGGAAATGCAGAGGCTAACAAGGAGGTTAGTGGCCTTAAACAGATTCATGTAAAAATCGGTTAAGAAATACCTGCCATTCTTCAAAAAGCTGAGGAAAATGGAAGCTTTGAATGGCCAGAGGAGTGCCAAAGGGCATTCGACGAGTTGAAAGCCTTCCTAACATCGGAGCAGATCCTAAGCATGACTCTTGCAAGGGAAGAAGTACTGATATACCTTTCAGTCTCTCCTAATGCCGTGAGCTCGGTCCTACTTAGAGAAGAAGGAAGAGTTCAAAAACCAATCTATTACTTCAGCAAAGTCCTCTAAAGGGCAGAGTTGAATTATAGACCAATTAAGAAAATTGCGTATGCTTTAGTTTTGTCTTACAAGAAATTCAAAGTATAGTTGAAAGCTCACCAAGGTGTAGTGGTTATAGATCAGGTGCTAAAAAAAAGGTACTACACAAGCCAAAAACCTCTGGAAGAATGTTGAAGTGGTATATCGAGCTTGAAACACATGGGATTCAATACCTCCTAAGGGCAGTAATTAAAACTCAAGCATTGGCGGACTTCATCTATGAGTGTTCCTTCCCTAATCAGGAGGTTTAAAGAGAAGATGAGGAGAAGGAAAAAGGAACAGTGGAGTAGAAAGAAGGGACCACATGGACCTGTATGTGGATAGAGCAAAATGAGTAGAAGGAAATGAGATTGGCATAGTATTAAAGAATGAGGATGGGATCCTCTTAGAATATGCTTTGAGGCTGGAATTCAAAAACTCTAATAATACTGCATAATATGAGGCCTTGATACAAGGGTTGAGCCTAGCTAATCACCTTTGAATAGGAGCCTTGAATGTGTACACTGACTTCCAGCTAATGGTGGACATATCAAAGGTGAATACAAGACAAAGGAGGGAGAAATGACTCTCTATGCAGAAAAGGTGAAGCAACTAGTTGAACGGATGAAGAATAAGGACGTGAAGGTGGAATTCATTAAAATCCCTAGGAGCTAAAACACGAGGGTTGACTGCCTTAGTAAATTAGCTGCTCAGCACCAGACAAGCATACATAGGAGGGTATTTTCGGGCGTCTTAAAGGTCTCAAGTATCAAAAGAGGAGAGGAGGTTATGGAAATTGAAGATGCACCATGTTGGATAGATCCAATCCGAGCATACTTATAAAAAGGCAAAGAGCCGGATGGCCCAACAGAGGCCAAGCGGTTGGAAAGAAGAAGTGCTTATTTCTCAATATACCAAGAGAAGTTATATAAGTGAGGTATTTATTGCCCTAGCTGTGATGCCTCACCCCCACAGAAGTGGAATAAGTGTTGCGAGAAATACATGAGGGAGCCTGCGAAATGCACATTGGTGGGAAAAGCCCTAGCAGCTAAGGAAATCCGATAAGGATATGGTGGCTGAAGATGAAAGAGGATGCCAAGAAGTTGGTCCGAAAGTGCCAATCCTATCAGAAGTTTTACAAAGATGGATAGGGTCCTAGCTACGAAACAAATCCCCATTTATAGTGCCTAGCCTTTTGCTAAGTGGGCAATGGATATAATTGGACTATTTCCTATGGCCAGTGGACAAAGAAAGTTCCTCTTAGTAGCTGTGGAATACTTTACCAAGCGGGTCGAAGTAGAAGCTTTGGCAAGAATAACAATAGAGAATGTAGTCTGATTCCTATAGAAGAATATTATTTGCAGATTCAGGATTCCCTACCAGTTCATAAGTGTTAACGAGAAGCAGTTTGACAGCGCAAAAATGAGGGAATTTTACTCTGGATTGAACATCAAGCATCATGTTTCGTCTGTATCCCATCCACAAACAAATAGGCAGGTGGAAGTGACGAACCGGACCCTTTTAGAGGGACTCAAAAAGATACTAGAAGGATATGGTAGAAATTGGACAGAAAAACTCCACCATGTCTTATAGGCCTACCGAACTACTCCAAGGGAACTTATAAGAGAGACCCCTTTCAGCCTAACATATGGCACAGAGGTAGTAATCCCTGTGGATATTGGATTGCTAGGTGAAAGAATTAACTATTGTGATGAAGCCACCAATTATACTCCGAGGAGAATTGATCTGGATTTGATAGAAGAACCAAGGGACCAGATCCTCATAAAGCAATTGAACTACAAGAATAGAGTTGCTTCCTATTTTAACAAAAGGGTCAAGTCTATAATTTTTGAAGAAGAAGAATTGGTGATGAAAAGCTTATAAGCCATAGGAAAGAGAGAAGGCACTTGAAAGCTTGCACCTAACTGGGAAGGTCCTTTTAAAGTAGCTGAAGTCATAGGACCAGCCACATATAGAATTGTGACAATGAATGGTGAAAACATCCTTCACACTTGGAATGTTCAACACCTCAAATTGTAATACTAGTAGTTGAAAATCAATGTTACTGATGCCTTATTCTCTCTCAAAAATTTTCTTTATAGCATTCATGGATGAAATCCTTGCCAAGGCGAGGTCCTTCCCTAAGAAGGAAGGAAAATCCTTGCTAAGGCAAGGTCCTTCCCCAAGAAAGAAGAAAAAATCCTTACTACGACAAGGTCCTTCCCCAAGGAGAAAGGAAAATCCTTGCTAAGGCAAGGTCCCTCCCCATGGAGGAGGGTAAAATCCTTGCCAAGGTAAGGTCCTTCCCCAAAAAGGAGAATAAAATCCTTGCTAAGGCAAGGTCCTTCCCCAAGGAGAAAGAAAAAATCCTTGCTAAGGCAAGGTCCTTCCCCAAGGAGGAGGGAAAAATCATTGCCAAGGCAAAGTCCTTCCCCAATGAGGAAGGAAAAAGTCATAAATAGAATGCAAAGCTCAAATTAAAATGCAAAGGCAAAGGCATCTCAAAGCGATAATAACTGAATAGGTGACAATCATTATATGAGGAAAAATGGAAGAATGAATTTCATTTTAAAAAGAGGAAAAATTAAAAAGTGATATACAAATAAGTATACAAAAAAACAAAAATAATACACAATTTTAATACAAAATACAAATCTATTCTGACACTACCATTACTGTGGAAGATGCATCTTCCACCTGAACATCCTCCTTAGATTCCCCAAGCTTAGAGGTACAGCCTGATGGGAGGGGATGATCTTCCTTTGTCCCATAGAGGCTAGTTGGGAAAAGATTCAAGCTCTCAACATATTGGCTCAAGGGAGGGACTTGCAATCCCCCTTCAGATTCCTCCCACATGGGAGGAAATTCAACTATAATGTTTTGATGGATGGCTTGAATCTCTGATAAGGCTAAGTTATATCCCCTAGCCAAAGCCTAAGCATTGTTGGCATAATTTAGCTACTAAAAATGGTCTGATTGAAGGTAAGCTTCCAACAAGCTTTGGCTATGAAATTTTAAGGGATTGGCTCTTGAAGTTGTGAGATCCAAGGTTTGTTTAACTTGAGCATACTCCTTAAGGAGCTTCTACTTCCTCTCTTGGGTCCTATCTAGCTTGGCTTGTTTTTTTTATCCGCAGCTTCCCTCTCCACCTTCAGCGCATCCTCCAGCTGCTTTGTGGAAGTAGTAAGGGTCTCCACTTGTCCCTTCAGGAGACCAACTTTCTCCACCGCCGCTTTCTCTCTCTCCTTAGCCAATCAAATCTCCTCCTAGGCCCGATCCACTTTTTAACGTTCCTCCACCTACGAACACATGTACTCCCCAACCTGTGCCAAAGGATTGTCTCGTCTCCTCATGAGCCTTCTTCAAGTTGAACTGCAGCTGTCCCCACTATTGGATTACATCCTGTAATAAATATTTTCTCCAAGTTAGAAGATATAGAAAAACTTAAAAGGAATGAGGCTAAAGAAATAAAAGACAAAAACTTACGCTTAATCCGGTGCCCGGGGCTAGGAGAGGAGCTAAAGTAGTCCAACTTTGACTCCCCAAAGAAAGGGTGCAAGAGGAGGCAAGGAGTGCTGAGGTGGTGGGCACAACCTTCGCGGTAGGGGCAGAGCCTAGAACCAATGGGTCCGTAGGAGAAGAATCAGTGGTAGGAGGGATGGAGTCCAAAGCACTTTAAGTCCCCCCTGAAGTTGTAGTAGCTTGTTGGAGGGGTGATGTGCTAAGAAGAACCTCATCAGTGTTAAGGGGATCAAGTCCCCAAAAAATCTCCTTCTCAACTTGGACATCTCTGGCCTCTTCCACAATAGGTTGGGGAGGGACAACCACTTCACTGTTGATGGCTAGAGAAGGGGGTCCAGAAGTGGGAGGATTGGCAGATGCCTAAGGATCAGGGGAGGAATTCTATGGATCGGGTCCCACCATAACTCTCTGAAACTCATCCATGGAGGGTAGAGGGAGAAAAATCCTCTTCATAGGTGGAGGAATGACTAGAGTCAGACTAGGGCCAGATGGAATGACTAATGTCCCACTAGGAGCACCCTTCTCAGCAGACACCAGATTAGTGGTGGACGACACATTAGGAATGATAGTGAGGGGAGTAGCTAAAGAAGCCCTAGGCTTGGGGGGAACAGGAGCCTGAGATTGGTGGGGAGAAATCAATGAACTCAGCTGAATTGGAGGAGGCAACTGCATCTCCTCTTCTAATTTGATCCCCTCTGAAAAAAAGGTCAGCAAGAAAGTAACGACAAATCTAAACAGATAAAATAAAATGAAAAACTATCAAGTACCATCACAATCAGGAGGTAGCCTCTGACCTGTGAGCCTCTTAGTCCTACGAATTACAAAATAGTGACGAGGTCGTGAAACAGACCACTTCACCCTCCTGACCGTGAGGAATATCATTTGTAAAGGTTTAGGGGACTGAAGGTTAGAGGAAGTTTGAGGCTGGGGTACACTAAAGTTAGAAGTGGTCCTCTCAAGTCGCTCACCCTCAGAGCTACTTTCGGCATCTGACTCAAAAGAAGAAGAAGACCTACCTAAGGGAACACTCACGAAGTGGAACTCCCCGGTTATAGGGTCCTGTTTTAATTCTTACTGAAGGGAAGGTTTCTTGGGATTAATTGATGGAGGTGAAGTAGATGGTCTGAGCATAGGGTTTGGTTCCAACACGAGGGGTAAAAGAAGATTGGGGGACAGTAGGTTTAGTGGATGGCATCCTAGAAGGGAAAGAGGTAGGAGAAGAAGATGTCTCACCTAGGGGATGCTTAGATTCTGGGCCTTAGGAAGCCCTTTTGTACCAAGTCTTCCTGACAAGTCCGACTGAGTCTAGTTGCCCGGGCAAAGCACCATGCCTTCCCTCAAAAGACTTATAGAAAGTGGTCCTTATTAGGGGACGTTCGCTCTAAAAACTATATGGCCTTCATATAACCTTCTTGGAGGATTTCATATTCCCTAATAAGCTTCTTGAACCTAAGGTTCACTTATTCATCTAAGGTATCATACTTATGGGGCTCCTCAAATTCGAAAGATAGGTTGAAGGTAGTATAGTCTAGGCTAATAGAGGAAGGTCCAGGTTTAACTCCTATGAGCACTTTAGTTTTGGGGGCCTTGAAAGATAGTTTTTTACTCTGAATAGATGGGGAAGGTGCAGGTCTAGTAGGTTGGCCCGTCGAAACGAACTCCTCCACGTTGGAAGCAACTTCTACCATAGTCGATGGGTTCGAAGGAGGGGGAACTCCAAAGCTTGAATCCTCTCTCGAGCGAAGAAGTAATAGTCCACTTCTCTTCCTTCCTCCTTTTCCATGAAGCAGTAGAAGACATGATATACCACCTTCTTTGGAATGTGGTAGGACAGGGACTTCATTACCTCATCCCTGTTCTGGAGTCTTATCATCCCAGTGGTGAAGTCCTGAATGGGAAGAGGGTTGTCCTTTTAGAGGTAGGGATAACTTATCAAACCGGGTATCCTGTCAGATAAGTCCTTACACCAGTCTGCCACATCTTTGATGGAAACTGCGTACACAAAAGGAAAAAGGAGGTGATTAAACATCCATCACAGTCATCAAAACATGAGAAAAATATTCAAATAAAAGCTTACCGGACAAAGTTTAAAGAGTCTCCACTAGAGAGAGAGACAAATTTGACCTATACAAGAAGCTGTTGTTCAACATTCTTGACTAGTCATACTATACCTTACGCCATATAATGGCCCTTAGGCATAAGTAGTGGTTCTCCATAAGCTCATTATACCCTGTATGACTTGTGGCCTAGTTAGGAGCATTCAACTCGGAGACTTTAATGGGGTGTTACAGATCCCTTGGGATCCCAAATTCATCCGTGGGATGATCACCCTCTGGAATGAAATTAATAGATGCAAAATCATCCTTCCAAGGCTTCATCCTATCTGGCTTGCCCCAGAAGAAGCCTCTCTTGTTGCAGCGGACGAACATGTACATGCCTAGGATATTGGTGGCCGGTTGGATTCTAAAAAACATTTGGAACATCATTGCTTTGACATCCGAACACCCCAAAGTGTGGCATAACAATTTGAAACGATGCATGTCCCGGATGGTATTAGGGGTCACCATCAAGGATTCAATTTGAACCGCCTCAAGCAGTTCGCAAAAAATGGGGAAGGGGGAAATAGTAGCCCATTCTTAAATTGCTCTAAAAATACGATATAATGGTCATTGTCCTTGGGCAATTCCACCTCATAAATGGAAGCATAAATCTTATGGTCCGGTTTGGGTATAACCAAGGCATAGGGTGGTCTTTGGAGGGAGTTAGTGTGATTTTTTTTGAAGGCCCATTCTTCGCTAAGAAGGGGAGTCAGATCCTGCCAGTAGTTGTCCAAAATCCCCTTATAATCCTCATCGTTGGTGAAGGTGTCCCTAGCAAGAGGGGTTTTCCTAGTTATCTTGGCTGGTTCAGTCTCAAAAACCTCAGCCTCAGCCTCCACAATCTCAGCCTCTGTGTCACGAGCTCTTTTCTTAGACTTAGCCTTCCCTTTCATGGCTTGTTGCTCAGCAGTGATTTAAGGATTTTGTTTGGAAGCCATTGCATAATGAAATGAAGGTTAGAACGCGAAAGAGAAAGAAAACTGAAAAAATTTTGGCAAAGTAACAACAAGGTAAGCAAGATGAATAAGGCTAAGGCAAAAAAATTGGGGTATTTATTAGCCAAAGGGAGACCCAGTGAAGGGACACGTACCTTCATGGGGCACATCCCAGTCCCACTGACCAATCAGGAAGTCAGATTTTAAATAGGAAAATAAATTACAATAATTATTATGAGTAACTGTGCCTGGAGAAGTGGAAATGGCTGCAACTCAGTTAATTGGGGAAACATTCCTTAAAGGGATGTAACGTATTAGAGCAGTGATTGAAAAAACCTTAAATGGGACGGTCTTGATGGAGCATTGAAAAAGCTAGTCTGATAAGCGGATAAGTCTACAATAGCAACAAATGTCCCAAGCAGATCTATTATTCCCAGGAATGCTCTGAATCACCTCCCTAAGAATAAGAGGGCAACTGATAGGGATTCGGCCTTGCGAGTTATCTGAAAGAGCTAGGTTCGAGTCCTTAAGAAAGCCCAACCTTGGAGGAAGGCCTAGGCCCATTGGACAAGGAGCACTCCGAAGGAGCAAGGGGGTCTTACGGACCAGACATGTCCGGACCACACCTCCTATAAAAAGCACCAGACCACTCTTGGTCTAGTGTTATAGAGAGTGAGGTATTGGGACAATGACAAACCACCCCAGTCGTATAGTACAATAGTACAGGTGTGCGAGTCCCCTGACACAACCCGTGTCCACCAGCGGCTTGTCTCATCTGCACGTTACCACCTCAAGGTACTGCCAGAATACAAACAAAAGAAGATATCCAAGGCAGTGGACCAATCAACACCTACCACATCAACCCCAGTACAACTACATCTGATCCAACGGTATCCTTGCTCACCAAGGAATCGCCACAACTGTTCGATCCAAGATGGATCTGTACTTGGGATCCCTATATAAGGCCCTTCACGTTCAAGACTCAGGTAGGTTCAACTTCTTCTTCATCTTTTCTCTCAACACTTAGGCACCAAGCTTGAGGGATTCTTTCAACTTAGAACTGACTTGATTATCGGAGGATCATTGCCAAACTACCAGCCTAGCCCTCTAATGAGCTTTCTGTGATCGCAGGGGAAAAAAATCTAAAGCTTGTTACAGTCAGATCCGACCTATCTTGAAAATTTATTATTGTTGATTGGGTTGACACTCATCAATATATTTGTTGATTTATTTCAGCCAATTACCACTTACTATGTTTTGTA
>CAOJBK010361411.1:0-16112 GCA_948294925.1 Codiaeum variegatum | reverse complement strand
TTTAATTGTGTGTGTGTGTGTGTGTGTGTGTGTGTGTGTGTGGGAGGGGGGGGGGGTAATATATTATTTAACTGCATGACTGTATGATGGTTGAATTATTGTTATACATGATTATATGAAACATGTTTAGCAGACTAAGCACGGCCTGATATAACTTTCACTTGCAATATGATTTAGATTTTTAAAATTGGATAATTTTTTTTTAATTCACTCATATAGACTTTAGTTTTCTTAATTACTTTGATTTTTTTTATTAAACTTTGAACATAGTAGTTGGAAGTAGGAATCCACTTGTCATAGTTCCTATAACTTGGCTTTAAGGCGTTTAGTTAGGGTTGAGTATTTAGTCTTACTCTTGGCATAAGTCAGGTTAGGAAACTTAAATGTTTAATATGTTTTTCTTGGGAAATGGAATCAAAGTGAAAATGAATTGTACTCATGAGAAAATGTGTGAAAATAAAATTAGGGACTTCGAAAATTACAACATATTCCGCTGGTTTCATATTGCGCAAAGTGATATAATTAAAAAAAATTGAAACCATGAATAGTGCTAGTAGCTGGCTAATCAAGTTCGTGACTAGTTGAGTAACTGGGGGTCAGCACCACAAAGCATTTACCTTCGCGTCAAAAACTAGTGACGAGGTTAGCTAAGTCGAGACCCTTAAAAATTTGAAAATCTCATGATACTTTTCATTAAAAAAATAATAAAATAAAATAAAAATTTTCCCTTCCTAAGAAAAATTGATTGAATAACTCGAGAATGCTTGAATTGAACTCTTAGATGAAGCTATGTTGTTGAGATTAGATGATCAATACGTTGATTGAATTGCCTTAGAGCTAAGTTGTGATGGATTCCGAACTCAATAATTGTGTCCCTAGTTTAATAAAAAACCCAAGTCATCGTGAAAACTTAGTGTCTATGCGAGTGAATTTGTACTCTTCTTGTTGCCCCGATTTTCTTAAGTCTTTGATATATTAAAAGTAGGAATTATATTGATTGTGCTTAGTTTTGCTTAAGGATAAGAAAAGGTTCAAGTGTGGGAGAGTTTGATAACTAGCAAAATATACAATGTTTTACCCTTTATTCTTGATGATTTTATATGTTAAATTGAATTGAATTTGTTTGTTCTAAGTATTTTCAGCCATTTTTAAGTAATCAATCAAATTCTGAAGCTAGGAGGAATTAGTTCGAAGTCCAGGCTCGAAAGATGAAGAAAATGTGTGAAAATGGAGACAAGAATGAAGGCTTAGGGCTACCTCATGGCTTGCCTCACGACCTATGAGAGTGGCCCATGCCAAGGCTGAGATGGTGGAAGGCAATCCTCTATCACGCCCGGCCGCATAGGCAGTGACAAAGGGAATGCAAACCATGAGAGTAGACATGGAGAGAGCATGTGAAGCAGTAGCTCCCCACGATCCCTGTTACGGGCCATGACAGGGACCATGAGAGCTTACTACCTCACAACCCTAAGCACGGAAGTCTGTCACGAGCGTTAGCACACGTCGTGATAGAGGAAGCAGGGACCATGCCAGAAGGAGGGAGAGAAGTAGTAGCCTCTCACAGTCCCCGTCACGGGCCGTGACAGGGACCATAAGAGTAGTCTGCCTCTTAATCCTAGGGTATATATCATAGAAGGCTGGCACGGGCACTACATAAGCTATGGGAGCTGCCTGTGCCAGCATTCTGAGACCTATTTAAGTGTGAATTTTCAAGTTTTAAAGAGAGAGACAGAAGGAGATTGAGGGGTGTGACTCAAACATGATCTAACTTCATCTAAAGTAGATTTAGGGCTTTAGAAACAAGAGAAAATAGATAAAGGGCATATTTAAAGGCTGGATTATTTATCATCAACTCAAATCAGAGCTGGAACTTCAAGGATTTGGGTGGAATTTTATTCAGTTTTTATAAACTTCATGGATTTCTGCTATTTCTTATTTTTTGCTTGTTCTTTTTATTTGATTATGAACTAATTTATTTATCTACAAATATTAGACGAGTATTACTCGGTTGTATACATTGATCAACAGTTTGATCAATAAATGTTTAGGTTTTTCATTAAGTTTAGTTTTTTATACTTGATTTTCCATAAATCAATTGCAATTGCATGCTTGTTCTTGATTTGTATTGTTTAAAATTTACTAGAGATAGAGAGTTTAGACATAAAATGCTCAAAAACTTAATAGGTTTGTCGAAGGTAGATTCACAAACTCATAGGGTTTTACATATTTTTCAATGGAACATTAATGCCATTTCCAATTGAATAGGATCGAGCAGAGATTCCTTTCCTATTTCTTAGAAAATTAAGGTTTTTATTACTTGAGAAAGATTTAAACTTAATCTAGTGAAAAATCCCACTTAATAATTAACTACATATTCATTGATTTGTTGATTAAACACATGATTTGAGTAATACGAGTCAAAGTCTAGGTAGATGCCTTAATCCATCTAAATTTCCACATTTGATTGTTGATTTCTTTAGATTTTGTTAATTGCAAGTTTAGTTTCTTTTTAGTTTCCATAGTTAAAAAATAGTTTCTAAACCCAACGATTATTGTTAGCTAGACAATAGACTAGGAGATTGAGTTGGTGTTTGATCGATTAAACTAACGAGTCCCTTAGGAGAATGATACTGGGACTCTCCGAGTTTACTACTTGATCCGATCCCGTGCACTTACTCGTGTTGCAGCTAAACGTGCATCATGTTTTTGGTGCCGTTGCCGGGGAGGCTTGAGCTTTGAGTTCTAAAGGCTTCTCCTTCTTAGTTGAAACACTTGGAGTGCCTCTAAACTCCATCCTAGACTTGAGCTTCATTTTATACGTAACAAGTGTGCCAATGAGATTTCTATAGTCATCTCATCAAAATTTGAAGATGACTCAATAACATCCACCTTGGAGTCGTACTCAGCTGGAAGACGTCGAATGATTTTGATCACTATGTCTTTGTTGTTGAAAGTTTTTCCAAGACCTTTAAGTTCATTCACAATGGTGGTGAACCTAGTGTACATACTTGAGATGCTCTCATTTTCCACGAATTTGAAGTTCTCATAGCTTGTGAAGAGCATAATCAGCTTTGAGGACTTTACTAGTGTTGTTCCTTCATGAGTATCTCTAAAAGTGTCCCATATTTGTTTGGCAGATTCACAAGCTGACACTCAATTGAATTTCATCTCATTGAGAGCATAAAAGATGATGTCAATAGCCTTGTCATTTCTTTGAAGTTTCTTCTTATCATCATCGGAGTACTCTTTTGGTTTAAGAACATTTCCTATGATGGGATCCCTTAGAATGTAGGGACCATTTCCCACAATATCCCAAAGGTCATATCCTTGAGAACGTATAGGAAACCTCATCCGAACCTTCCACTGATTGTAGCTAGTTCTGCAAAATAGAGGTGGCCTCATTGAGCAATGACCCTCTTGGAATGGTGTATGCACGGAATCACCAAAACTTGCCATATTTGATCGTTATTTTTCTAAATCACCAGATTTAATAAACACGAAAGCAAGGCTCTGATACCAATTATTGTCCCAAATATGGGATTGAAAGGAATGAGATTGAAAAACTTGTGTGTGTAAACAACCAATTTTAAAACACCAATTCAGAATGTAAAATAGCACATTCAAAGTAAATAACAAATAAATAAAGTAAGAGTAGAGAAGAAAATGCTCAGTTCAATTTTATAGTGGCTCGGAGTCACGTCCACTCTCTCAATCAACCCGATTGAGGTTCCACTATCTTTACTTCGAAGCATCCAAGCTTCTAGTTCTTCGGGACTTCACCCAAATATGAAAATTGGAGAAAACAACTCCCAATCAAGTGTTTATACAAAGGGTTTCAATTCAAAAGATTTGTTTACAATGAGCTAGGATAAAAATTTTCAAGTAAAAACCTAGCTAGAGGATTTTATTAAACCTAAAGAATATAATGAAGTATAAGGGTTCAAGAAAATATGAAAAGATTGAGCTTGAAGAACAATGAAAGAAAGAACAAGTATTAATAATCTCAATGGAATAGTTCTTTTTTTTTAACTTTTTTTTTTCTGATGATTCTTATACACTTGTGCGAATTTGGGGTCAAAAACACATCTCCAACATTCAAATTGAACACATGATGTCATCTTGATCAATCTCTATCAGAGGGATACAGTCGTATGGCTTTCATTAGATACAAGCATATATGGTTGTTGGATTTGAAATTAAATAGTCGTTGGAGTCCATACGAGGGTATGCTACCCTATGCATACTAGCGTATCTAGATTTCCCAATCTTCACTAGACTGGCATATAGATTTATCTCTATACGGTCATATCCAATTTTCCCTAGATGCCCAGAAATATTATGTACTGGTATATGGGCATATAGAAACAAGTCTATACGGTTGTATCCATTCCTGTATACGGTCATATGGATAAGCTGCATAAGGGCATATCCTAGTGATTCTGCTTTTTTAAACATCACTTTGACTCTAAAAAAATTGTTAGTACGTTCAAAGTGTATAGGCATATATTATAAGTATCAGAAACATACACTAATGCATTTCACTCATAATAAACTCAATTGAATGCAATTTTGACAAATTCATTTCATTTTAATGAATGACTGCACTAACGATTTTGGAATCATCAAAATATGAAAGACAACAACTTTGCTTGTGCCCTCATGTGTATCTCTAATAATGTCGCATATCTCTTTGGCCGTTTTTCAAACCAAAACCCGATTGAATCCCGTCTCATCAAGAGCATAAAAGATAAGGTTGATCGCCTTATCGTTTCTTTGAACCTTTTTCTTGACAGCTTCAGTCCAATCCTTAAGATCAATTAATTTTCCATTGGAGTAGGAAAATAGAGACCCTTCTCTATGATCTCCCATAAAATGTACCCTTCAGAACGAATATGGAATCGCATATGAACTTTCCACTAGTTGTAATTTGAGCCGATGAACAGTGGAGATCTAATGGAGCAATGGCCCTCTTGGAATGGTGTCTTGATTAAATCACTAACACATGTCATATTTTATCGTTAGCTTTCTAAATCACAAGATTTAACAAATAAGAAATATTAGCTCTAATAACAATTATTGTCCCAACAATGGACATCAATAGGGGAGTGTTGAATTGGTGTTTTGAAATTTTTTTGGTCCTTCAAACAAACTTATCAATATTTAATCCTTTTAAAAGCTTTTTCAATTAAGGATCAAGATATAACACAAAGAAAATGGATTTAAGAACTTGAATGTGAAGGCAAACAAATTTCAAATCACTAATTAAGTATATAAAATGAAGAAATGAAAAATAAATAACAAGTAAAAGAGAAAGAGGAGAGAATACTCAATTTTATAGTAGTTCAGAGTCCTTCTGCTACGTCCAATTTCTCAATCAAATCGATTAAGGTTCCACTATCTTCAATCTAAAGCAATCAAGCTTCTAATTCTTTGGGATTTCACCCAAGTACAATAATCAGAGCAAGCAACTCCAACTATAAGTGTTTGAACAAGGATTTAAGTCAAAAGACTTATTTACAAGTGTTAGGACAAAGATTTTCAATTGAGAACCTAGCTAGTGGTTTTCTTAAACCTAAGAAATTACAATGAAGTATTAAGGATTTAAGAAAACAAAGAAAGATTAAGCTTAATGAGCTTTAGAATCAAGAACAAATTATTAGAATCACAATGGAATAGTTCTTGTAATATCTTGAGTTTGTTTCTGGTCTTCACCTTTATACCTTTGCTAATTTGGAGAAAAAAACTTGTCTCCAATATTTAAAAAGTACTGATGACATCGTTACCAATGGTTCCTGATAGTTTGGATACGAGCATATAGGCCTTGAGTGATACGGGCGTATCCAGTAGGTAGATTTGAAATAATTAGCTGTTGGGTTAGATATAGGCGTATAAAGCCACGTTGATATGGACATATCCTTTTTCCATAGAAATCCTAAATGCCCCTGTACTGACATATGGTCGTATATAGTCACCTCTATATAGGAGTATCCTATTTGTTATATGGTCATAGGGATCAAGTCCATATGGGCGTATCAAATAATTCCTGCACTTTTTGAAAATACTTTGATTATAAATCGGTTATTAGTAATTTCAAAGTGTATAGGCATGAAATCTAAGTAACATAAACATATTTATGCACCAAATGCTCATAGATTTCTCAATCAAACATAATTTTGACCAATAATCTCATTTAAAGCACAACCATGCTATAGGTTTTGGAATCATCAAAATATGAAGGACAACATACTTCTTAGGAACACTTTTTTGCTTAGGTTGAGATATTTTTCTTTTAGTTTATGTGAGAGGAGTAGTATAATCAATTGTGGGATTTAAGATTTAATTATATAGTGGTTATTTTATCATATAATGAAGAAAGTAGATCTCTCTGTGGACATAGACAAGTTTGTATTGAAGCACATAAATCCTAGCGTTGTTATTTTTCTTGGTTTGATTTATTTTCTTGTGTGCTTGTTGAATTGTTTTAATTTAAATGTTTTTGCTATTACTATTCAACAAGTATGGCAAAACATTCATCACTTTTCACTATTGAAAAGTTTGATGGGAAAAGTAGTTTACTCTTTGGCAAAGAAGAGTGAAGGATCTCCTAGTTCAACAGGGTTTGGCAAAAGCATTGAAGGGAAATGAGAGGGATAAGCCGGAGAAGATAAGGAATGAAGATTGGGAAGACCTAGATGAAAAGTGTGTGAGTATAATACGTCTTTGCATTGCTGATAGCATTATATATAATGCTATTGATGAGACTTATGCAATGGAAATTTTGGACAAACTAGAGAAGATTTATCTAGCTAAGAGTTTGACCAATAAATTACATATGAAGCAGAGATTATACAAGCTGAGAATGATGGAGGGTGAAAAGTTGGTGGATCATATGAATGAATTCATTGGTATCTTAGATCAATTGAAAAAGATTGATGTTAAGATTGAGGAAGAAGATAAGACGCAAATGCTTCTTTCCTCACTCCTTAACTCTTATGAGAATTTTGTTGACTCATTGATTATGGGTAAGGATACTTTGACTATGGATATCGCACAAGCACCATTGGTTTCTCTCCAAACTAAAAGAAAAGCTAAAAGTGAGGAGAGGGAAAGCTAGGCATTGGTTTCGCAAGGTGTGAGTCAGAGAGGGCGGTCACAAGACAAGAGTGGATCTTAGTGGGGTAGGTCTAGATCCAATGTCAAGAATTTAGATGACATTCAATGCTTCAAATGCAAAGAGTATGAACACTATAAAAAAGATTATCGGAAGGGCAAGAAAAATTGCAAGATGATGAAGAGAATGTGGTTTCTCTTATTAGGGATGACGTAGATGCCCATGTGGCCACCCAAGGTAATGATGTATCTTCTTGTGATGATTGGGTTTTAGTTTCTTACTGTGTTCGTCATGTTTGCTCCATGATGGATTGTTTTGATACACTTCAAATAGGTATGACTGGAACATTAAAATTAGATAATAAGTTAAAGGTGAAAGTCATAAGTATTGGTAGTATGTGAATCAAAAAGTATAATGGAGAAGTAATGACTTTAGGGAATGTGGCATATATTTTTAAGATGTGCAAGAATTTAATTTCATTGAATATGTTAATGCTAAAAGTGTCAGTTCTAAGGGTTTCTCAAGGTTCTTTGGTCCAAATGAAAGGCAAGTTACTTCAAGGGATATATCATCTAGTTTGTAGCATAGTGAAGACCTCAAGTGCTGGCTTGAAACATGGAGCGCACAATAAAAATCATTTTTAGACGGGAGATGATTATAAATGGGTGAAACCTATTGGTGATAAGGTGGAGAGATTGAGGTCTCTCCGAAGTCAAATAGCTTTAATGACTAAATTTCAGCTACACATGATATATTAGCCATATTTGGAATCAGGGTGTGGGACCAAGTTTTGATTCGGGTGTGTAGCTAGGTAATTAAGTCCAATGTAATAATTAAAATTTAAATCAAAGTAGAGATTATTAGAAATTTTGACTTAAACTTGGTTTTTATTTCTTATTTAGAAAAAAAAAATTATTTCCTATTTGGAAGAGTTTTTTTTAGGAAATGTTAAAATTTTTTATTTGGAGTAGTCAACAAGTAATTAATTTAAAATAGAAAATTCTAAATTTGTTGAAAAATTTTTAGTTGGCTATAAATAGGAGAGTTATTTTGTGCAAATTTAGATAGAAGTATTTTTTAGTGTGGGGAAACACTTAAGGCATTACTTATTGGGAATACTTTTAGCTTGGGTTGGAAGTTTTTTATTCTAGTTTATTTGAGATGAGTGATATAATAAATTGTGAGATTTATGTTTTAATTATATTGTAATTGTTTTCTCATATAGTGAAAAAAATAAATCTCTCTATGAACGTAGGAAAATTTATGCCAAACCACATAAATTTTGGTGTTACTATTTTTCTTGGCTTTGTTTATTTTCTCATGTTCTTGTTGAATTGTTTGAATTTAAATTTATCCCTAACATGTTTTAAGCTCGAAATATACTCGAGGTTAATTTACTTTGGCTCATTAGAATATTACTTATAAATTATAATTATGTTTAGTTAAGTCCATTGTTTTGATACATTATAATTAAGTTAAACTCAACTTCAACTTATATTCATTTGGCCTATTTCTTGACTCAATAAAAGAAACACAATTTTCCAAAAAGACCTCCAATCAAAGGTCTTTTTTAAAAAAAAAAAATTATTTGGAGAAGGATTTTAACTTTTCGATACCTTTATTTTTGGAGCCAGAGAGATCCTAGTTTTTCTTTTTTAGATGCAGGGAAGAAATCTACTTGCTCATTGTTTAGGGTTATAGAGAATGAAGAAGTAATCCTTCCAATTTTTTATAGGATAACCTAATTTGTATAAGTTTGTTAGAAGACTTGAAGGAAAAGTGGTCAAACCCATATCTTCCAACTGATGGATAGGTCTCTCTTACTACTTGCTAGATCGAGGTAATGTTATTGGTAAGCCCTAAGTATTAAAGACCTATCAGGATCATCTAGGAATTTGAATATAGTTGGAAGATGGGGATTTCATGAAATTTAGCAAATCAATGATGAGAGGGGAAACAAGAAAACAAAGACCAAACTTGAGATTACCCTGATAAATGAGGTTCTCATTCTCTTCAAGTTCTTAGTCTACAAAAGATTTATAAGATGGAGGCAAAGATCATAGTGAGCTAGAACTCTAGATTCGTACAAATGTAATTTAGGTGTTATTGAGTGGTTTTGCAAAGGTATTGCGGATAGATTGGCGAGGAATCAGTGGTTTGGGGATGGTTTTTTTAGTTTTGTCTACAACAACTTTTTTGCCTTTATTTTTTGAAGATTTAATAGGGTTCAAAGTTTCAAGGGTTGGATTAAAAATGACAAACAGTACGAATTTCATGTGGAACATTTTGAAGGGGGGATATTACCTTGTCTTTGCCCTAAAAGTTGTCAATTTCATGACATAGGTTTTAGAATCTTCATGTTGTTTGCTCCTGGTTAAGTATGATAGAAAGTTGTTTGGTTCTTGAGAAAATTTTAGGTTTCTCTAAGAAAATTTAAGTTTCCATAGAAAAAGTTTAGATGTCACTAATGTAAAGTGAAAAAGAAGAGAAGGAGGAGAAGACAAACAAAAAATAAAAAAATGAAAGAGTATGAAGAACTTATTAGTGTAGTGTTTTATAGGAAAATGCTGGAAAATCCTTTTTTGAAAACTTAAATCTTGAATGGATAAAGAATGGAGATTGTAGATCTACATAAGTGGAATTGTAGAGGGAAGAAGAATGTGCTTCAAATGGTAGTGGAAAGCGAGATCATTTTGGAAGGTTGGCTAAGATTTCTCGTATGCATGTGTCAAACATGGGAAGTGTGAAAGGATGTGAAAAGATAAGGCGACAGAGTAATTATAATTCTAGTTGTGATAACTTAAGTAAAGGATCAAGTGTTTATAATTGGATAAGTACGATAATGGAACCGGTGCAAGGAAGATTAGAGTTATACATCAAGTTTGAAAATAAAAGTTGAATTTATAACTTAGCTGGTCTAGAAGGACGTGATGATAACTAAGATAAAAAGCTAATTATGCTAGCTCATTGAGCTTACCCATTATAGGAAATTGTCCTGGTTGGACTGAATATATTCTAGAAGAATCATTTCATGGTTGGAAAAACAAAGTTTGTTTCTAAATAGGAAACTATCTCCATCAACTTTATAAGGAAGGAAGGAAATCAAATGTGCATCTTTCAAGGAATTTAGATCCTTAAAAGATATGAATCCTAGAAAGATTGTTATCCAGGCACCGTTATAAATATCCATCAATTAGAGTGAGTAAACATGGTTAAACTTTATTACTTTCTTTTGTTATTTTCTCCTTTAATATTATACTAATTCAAGCATCAGAGTAGCCTTGAAATACAAGACTCTAACTTGTTTTTTTGTGATAGATTTTTAGATGGACTCATCAGAACTGTTCCCATCAATTGATTGAGTTAAACTCAACCTCGATTTTGTTTGAAAGTTCATTTAGCCTATAAATATTTAACTTGCAACTCAATAATATTTTTATTACCATAAAACAAAATGCATTTTTTCTAAAAATAAACTCAAATAGTACATTAAAAGGAAAGACAACAATTAGATCTAGTTTCTAGCTTTATATAGAATAAGGAAAAATAAGAGATAATTAGTAATCACTTGGAAGCTACTGCCAAAGGTACAAAACCAAAAGCCTTAATAATTTTTTTTCCCAAATTTATGATTCCAAGCATCCGACCAAAGATAGAAAATTACCGTAATTGAGTAAATTTTGCATATACCTATAATATGCTAAGGTATTTATTTGCGACTACAAATCAAAATTAAAAAACCCACACAAAGCATATTGGTGGGTTATAGTTGGCAATTAAATAAGTTGAAGTGATTTGAGGCAACTAACAATGGTAGTGGATTCAGCATAACGTCATTCATATACAAAGATGAGATTTTTTTTTTTAAATGGCTAAGATTTTACTCAAACACAGGCTCCCCAAGTTTGATTGAACATCTTACTTTGGATTCTAATACTATACCCATAAATAGAAAGTGATTTTTGTGAATAGAAAGTGATTGTCATGTTAAGAGCAACATTACTTCATTTTCCTCCACCAATTTTTATTTGCTTTTTTGCCCCATTTGCAAAACATCTTCTTTTTGTTAGTAGGTCCATTTAATTGCAATTTTAAATTTTATACCTATTTTGAAAATTAAAATTAAGAAAAAAAAATGATCAAATAAGCTATTAAACTATTCCATTTGGTTCAATTAGCACCCATCAGTTTTCACGGCTCATTAAACTCTTCAATTTTTTTTGATTCAAAAATTATTCTATAACTAATTTTTCTTTTAATCTTTATTAACTTATTATTAATTAATTAGTAAAAATAATTAATATAAAGGTAACATGCGAGTTAACAAAAAAATTTAAGTAGGATGATTTTTTAATAAAAAAAATTTAGAGAATGTAATTGAGTGATGAAATTGTATACATACCTACATCGTACTAGTTGCCAGAAGAAGATCCACCACGTCATACAAGAGAAAAAACAAAAAGTAATATTGCAAGAGAATGCATCGTTGCTTTCTACTGCATATATTATGTGGCTTCCTAACCCAAATCTAACCACCAGTGGATATAGAATGGATTTTGCTATTTTCCTTTCCTTTCCAACTCATTCAAAATCCCAAATATATAAATAATCATGATTTTTATTCTTTTACAAATTTATTAGAATTCATATTGTTTATATACTAATTTTTATAATTAAAAATTTATATTATATTAAATATTATTTAATAAATATATATATTTAAAAAAAATAAATTAAAATATAAAAAATAATAAGAAATTATACCTATATGATTTGAATTTGTAAAATACGATTTTCTTGCAATATGAATATTTTTAATTAACTTATTTAATTGAACTGTTTCAAGTTTTATATATTTTTTTATTTTCAAAGTTCAATTGATCTATAATATTTTTTTATATTAAAATTATAATTCTTTTATCCTATAAATTATTAAAAATATATAATAAAAATAAATTATAATCTAATTTAAAATTATATATCATAATTATCATTATATATAATAAAAAAATAATTTTCATATCGACTAAAATTAAAATTTTTTTAATAGTATTTTGCTTTTGCTCGCTTACATAATATATATAAGATGCATGATTAGAATATGTATGCATCAAACCACTATACTGTTTTAACCTCCAACTTAAAATATATATAAGGATGAAACTAAACCAACATTAATGAATAGTTAAAATTTAAAAAGTAATCTTTGTTGATTAAATTTACTAAGCTGAAAACAGAAAGGGAAGCGGCGTTGGACTAATGTAGTACGCACAATTAGCCCCCTTCAAAACCCACCATATATGATAATATATAGATAATTAATATTATAGTTGAAGTAGTCCATACGAATTTGAATTGTGATTGACTTGAAATCCTTGCAACTATATTCTGTATTTTGTTTAAGATTTTTTTATTCAAAATATGTATCTTTATATATTTTAACTTGTTAATATTTTATTTCACAAGAAACTTGTTAAAATTTACGTTTTTTTTCTATGTTTTACTAATATAATCTAGAATTTTTTCAGTTAACTTTTTTTTTTTGCTTCCTCTATGTGAGTTGTGAGATCTTCTTTTGTTCCTTATTCTTTTGCAATGGAAAACTTTGAATTAGATATTGGCACATTGAATCTTTCAGCAGGAGTAGGAGGTTCAACTTCAAATAATTCCAATGGTGGTTCAGAAGTAGATTTGTTCCAATTTGACTAGTGTTTATTGGAAAAATTCATTGGAGACAAATTTGTTAACTTTGTGGCAATGAAGGATACTACGGTAGATCTATGGAAGCAGGCGAAAGGGATGACTATGGCTAGTGAAGGGCCTTATCTGTATCATTTCCATTTTTCCATGAGGATGACATGAAGAGAGTTTTAGGCTCTTGGTCTCTGACAATTTCATCAACAACTACTTGTTTTGGCTCCGTATTATGGTACAAGGCCTGTTGATAAGGTAGCGTTAAGGTATGCATTATTCTAGATACAAATCAAACATGTACCCCTAAAGCTCATGTTGAGGTAGTGGCTAGGTCCATTGGAAATATGCTGGGGAATTTTGAAGAATTTGATAATAGATCGGTGCAGTTCAAAGGTGTTCTTAGAATTCATATCCAATTGAATGTCAACAATCCTCTAGTAAAGGGTATGAATTTGAAGCTTGAAGGGAACTCCAATTGGATTACATTCTAGTATGAAAAGCTTCCAATTTTTTGTTTCCCATATGGCAAACTTGGGCATGGTGATAACCATTGTGCTTTGTTGATGGAGAAACTAGAGTTAAAGAACCAGCCTCATCAGTTTGGACCAGAACTGTATGTGTCGATCGATGGTGGAGGTGGTTCAAGGGCTGGTAGACATTGGATTAGGGGTGAGAATTGGAAAGTGGAGTCACTAGTTAGGGTTTCCGCGTCCAACTCAAATATGGAAACCATTTATCAAAATTCAAACAATAATTCTAATCCCTCAATCCCAACTATTGTCCCATGTTTTACTCCTGCAAATTCTCAACCACCAAATATTGAGGGTGATACTACTAGGAACAGTGCCGTTTTGAGTGAAATAAGTGGGGTTGTTGTTTTAATGGTGAGTTTCAGGACAAGGGCATTGTTAAGTCAAGCTACACTATTTTGAAAGAAGAGGGTGTGGTGACTTTACCTGATGTCATTTCTTATGTTCAAATGCCATCTACTGCCGTCGTTTTAGATGGGTAAAATATCGATGACTCATTTGTCATGGCTCTAGGGCATTTCTGTATGGGAGAGTCGCCAATGGATACTAAGAAGGATCATGTAAAGAGGAAATGACTAAGAAAGAAAGAGGAACATGTGGCTCAACTTACAAACTTCTTTGAATCCATAATTGCACAATAAAATGATTTGACAGGTGATTTAAACATGCTAGAGGTGGGTGGTGGTTCCTAGGCTTGCCTAACATCATGAGTATCTTATGTTGGAACTATAAAAGGCTTGAGAACCAGTCTGCAGATCGAGAATTGGAAGTTCTGTTTAAAGAAAGACGCCCAAAGATAGTTTTTCTTATTGAAACTTTATGTTTTGTTAGTAATTTTCAAGTTGTTCATAGGGGACTTAAATTTAATAGTTATTTTTCTATTCCTACTTTCGAAAGTTGTGTTGGAATTGGTATTCTTTGGAATAATGAAATTGATATTGCTCTTGCTTCTTACTCGTATTTCTATATTGATTGTATTGTGAATTATGATGGTTTACCTCAATGGAATTTTACGGGATATTATGGTAGTCTGAATCGTACCCTTAGAGAGAAATCTTGGAATTTGTTGAAATCTTTCAATTCTCAGAATTACTTACCTTAGCTATTAGTGGGAGATTTTAATGATCTGCTTTTTGAGAATGAGAAGAAGGGACTTTAACACCACCCTATGTTTTTATTGGAAGGTTTTTGTGAAGCTGTTGATTTTTGTGGCCTTAGAGATTTGGGTTATTCGGGATATCCATTCACTTGGGAAAATAGAAGAGTGAATGATCGACTTGTTGAGGAGAGGCTAGACAAATATGTGTCTACGGATTCATGGTTGGATATTTTTCCTAATAGTCAGGTGGAGAATATTCAATCTTCAAAATTAGATCATCTACCTATTCTACTCACTTGGACCCCCATAATTGCTATTCGAAATAGGCAACATAGGAAATTTTTTGAAAATGCTAGGTTGCACGATGGAGAATGTAGAGAAACTATTCAGTTGACATGGGAGGAGCTGAAGGATTCGGGTTCAATTATAAGGAGTCTTCATAGGACCATGGACAAATTGAAGGGTTGTGGTACTACTAAGTATTCTCAAACTATGAGGTAGATTAGAGAATATCATAAAGCTCTTTCCCGATTGAAAAATGCAATAGTAAGAGATTATCTTGAAATTACTCGAATGAAGCAAGCAATGGACTCTCTTTTGGAAACTGAAGAGAGCTACTGGAAACAATGCTCTCAGATTTCGTGGCTTGCAGAGGTTGATCAAAATTCAAGTTTTTTCATAGAGTAGGCACTTCTAGGAGGAACTATAATTCCATAAAGGCTTTGTATGATGTTCATGGTGTGAGGTAGGAGGATATTGGAGTTATGAGCAATATAGTTGTTGACTATTTCATGGATTTATTTAAGTTCATAGGTTCAGTGTGTGGAGAAGATATCTAGGCTGCCATTCACCATAAGCTTTTATTAGATCAGATTCACTTGTTGTCTACTCCTTTTACTACAACAGAGGTACGATTGGCTTTAAAAGGTATGAATCCCTTAAAATCTCCGAGTCCTGATGGTCTAACGGGGTCCTTTTATAATGCATATTGGGATGTGGTGGGAGAGGATGTAACTGCAACTTGTTTAGATGTACTTAATGGCATGTTGTTTCCTAATGGATTCACTGATACTTATAGTGCTCTTATTCCGAAGGTCGCCAATCCGTTATATATGAAAGATCTTCAGCCCATATGCTTGTGTGACGTCATTTATAAGCTTGTATCTAAAGTGCTTATTACTATAATGAAAGTGGTGTTGCCTTTTTCAGTTTTCGAAGAGTAGAGTGCCTTTGTGCTGGGGCATTTAATTTATGACAATATTCTATTAGGAGTTAAAGCTTTTCACTCGCTTAAATCAAATGCAATGGGGTGTTCAGGCATGGTAGGTGTGAAGCTTGATCTAGTTAAGGCATATGGTCGTCTAGAATGGAAGTTCATTGAGTTTGTTCTTCAAGGGATGGGCTTTCCTTTCCATTGGTATCAGTTGATTATGAACTATGTTTCTACTGTCAAATATTCTATTTTTCTAAATGGAGGAAGTGTGGGAGAAATCATTCCTGAAAGGGGAATTAGACAAGGAGACCCTCTCTCTCCTTATTTGTTTAATCTCTATGCTGATGTTTTTTTTAGGTCTCTTGCATAACTTGCATAACTCCCATATTGATGGTCATCTTATAGGTTTGAGATTGGCTCCTTCTGCTTCAATGCTATCTCACTTGTTCTTCGTAGATGACAGCT
>CAOJBK010361218.1:0-18080 GCA_948294925.1 Codiaeum variegatum | reverse complement strand
CTCACTATCACTCTATATGGCCAACACTTCTCTCTTGCATTTCTTCTTCTTCTTTAGCTTTAGGCAATTAAGCTTAATGTGACCTATCTTGTTACACTTGTAGCAAATAGGTTTAGATGAGTCCTTACTAGATTCAGATTTGGATTACCTCTTGTCAAACTTTTCATTCTTTTTCCTTTTCCTTCTCATGAATTTCTTCATTTTTCAAGCAAGTCCTTCTATCTCATCATTGTCTGATGATTCAGATTCTTCCTTAGCAACTAAAGCAATCCCTTTCATCTTTTTCACTTCGTTCCTTTTTATAAGGAACATTTCATATTAGAACAGTGATCCAATAAGTTCATTGAGAGTAAGATCATCTCTATCCATCAGCATATTTATCTTTGAGTCCTATTCTTTTAGCAATGATCTTAGAAGCTTCTGAGTCTGATTAGGTTCATGCATCTGGCAACTTAAGGCACTAAGCTAATTTACAATGTTTGTAAATCTAACATTAATCTCTAAAATTCTCTTAGGTGGTTGCATCTCAAATGTTTCATAATCTCTCATGAGAACATTTACCTTTGTAACTTTAACAACCTTGGTTCCTTCATAAGTATTTCTAGGCTTGTCCCATATTTCTTTGGTTATCTTGCATCCTAAAATTAAATTAAATTTAGAAGGTCTTAGTGCATAATGCAAGATATTTATAATCTTAGCATTCTAAGCTATTTGAGCCCAGTTAGCATCAACATATTCTGCTTCAAGTTTATCAAACACTTCACCATCAATGGTCTTGGTTGGCTTTTAAGGACTGTTGCAGATAATAGTCCAAACAGTGTTATCAGTAGCCTGAATGAAGCATGTCATTCTATTTTTTGAATAGGCATACTGAGTACCATTAATCAGAGGTGTTTTATTGATCAATTATCCTTCAAACAGTAGTAGTGAATCTCTAACCTGGCTAGCCATTCAGTGGATCTTTCCTCTAAGATGTTAAGCCTATAAGTTAGCAAAGACATGCTCTAATGCCAATTGATAATGCATATTAAATATTCAAAAGGGGGGTGAATTAGACTCTTTTATGTCTGATTAAGTTTACTCTAAAGATTAGATCACATATATACTGGTTAAGTGGAAAAACAATTTAAGCTCAAGGAGGATATGGAAGAACTATATATCTTTTCCCTTAAACTAACTGTTTAGATATCTCAAAGAATTCAGTAGAGATTTCTTCAGATATTTTTAACAGTTATCCAACTATTAGATTAGATCTCTGTGGTTCAGATCAAGATCACTATATTCAATTTAAGTGTGAAGTTTGTTTAATGTAAGTGAATAGAAGTGTTAGAAGCAAAATCAGCTAACAAAACTACTTGGAAGATGTATACAACAACAAATAGATAGAGCAGACATAAAAATTTATATTGGTTCGACACTAACACCTGCATCCAGTCCCCAAGGATACCACCTAGAGTATCTCTCTATCAACTCTATTTCAATCTAGCTAGAGAAATCCTCAAACAGGTTATCCTTATACAAGATAACCCCAACAGAGTGCTTTCGTCACTCAATTGATCCCCTCAGAATTTCACTAAGGCTTCTAAAGACCTATTCACTGCTATTAGGAATAAGTAAATCTCACAAACTTTAGGATGGGCGACTGTACACCCCAAATTCAACCACAAGCTTACACAGGTGCTTGGAACCTTTGTAACACTTTGAGTTACAAGATACAAAGAACTTTAAACTAATTTATTACAAAATTCCTATGTGGATCAAGACACTTAATGCATTAGAAAGGAACTTTGAATTAAGAAAAGACTTAAAGATTACTAAAGCTTCATAATTATGACAATGTAAGAACTTGCTTGAGAGAATGATCTTAAATGCATAAATCTTTTCTTTTTAATAAAGAGAGGAGGGTTGTTTTCAAGACAAAAGATGAAAAAAGATTTGAATGAAAAATTTGAAAACTTTTAAGACATTAAATATAAAACACTTTTCTTCATCAATCCATTTATGGATTGAATAGGGGATATTTATAGATTTAGGAAATTATAACTATTAAGAAATATAATTTTGAAAATCAAGTTAAGAAGAAGTTTAATAGCTATAATAGTTAACTTTGTCTCTGATAGAAAAATTGTTAGGCATTTAAACTCTGACATTGATAGACTGACACGTTGATGTCAATAATTTTAGAATCTGTCTGATGAGGGAAAACATTTTATGCACACATCAAAATCTATCTCCTGAGGAAAAACATTCATTGGGATTGATGAAAAATCATTAAGATCAAGTAAAACTTAAAAGCATATTCTTTTACAAAAAGGATATTCCATGAAAAACAACAAAAATAGATTTTCAAAGAGAAACACAGGGTTGGTTTTTCAAAATAGATTTTACTAGGTTTAGGACAATGAGACAAGACATGAGACCGACTGAAAAGACTGATCCATTTAAGATTAGTTATAGCTAAGAAAAACTAAGTGATGTCTCTTTAGACGTCTTCTTAACTAATTACGGACACATGATCCATTAGTAATCCGATCGATTTACCTGTCATCAGATACTAAATATATCTCAATAGGAATGACATAAATATTCATCAAAAGACAAAGAGTCTAATGTCCGTCTGGACACTTAAAAGCATAGTTTGCTCATCTCATCAGCTTAGTTTTATGGTCATCAAAAGTACATTGCTAATCCATTAGGCTAACAGCCCCTGCATATGAGCAGAGACCTCTGCGAATATGTAGAATCTTTTGCTTATTAGCAGAGTCCTTTGCTCATGCATAAATCCCTTTGTCATGCGTAAAAATTTCAAATTTCTTGCATTTTTTCTCTATAAATACGACCCTTAGGCACTATTTCAAACAACTTTGGCCCTCCAGACACTAACGTAGAACCTTTGCTATTATTCACACTGAAATTACACTTAAAACACTATAGAGACCCATTCCAGCCGAATCAAACCGTTAGAATTATCTGTTCAAAGACGTCAAAAGCCAAAGGTAAATTCTTAAACTTCATTGTTTCTGATTTTACTTTTTTTAAATCCTAAATACTGAAGTAGAATTTAATCATTAAATTCGTTTTTCTAAATTATAAAAAAAAATCTAAATCAACTAAAAATCTTTTAGTTAATTATTTTTTTTTCATTAAAATCAATTAGCTTCTGAACACCCAACCAACCACTCTTTGTCAAACAACCCCTAACCCTTTGCAAGAAGGGAGAACAAGTGGGGTTTGATTTCATTTAAAGGAATATGTCAGAAAGCCTTGTCTTGAAAGCTTTAACTCCAAATCCACTTTTTATTTGTTTATCTTAATTAAAATTTTCTTTTTTCATTATTTGTGTTATTATTGTTCCTTTTTTTATTGCTTTGGCTGCTTTTATTACTACTTTCATTATTTTACGTATGATTTAAGGGGATGGTATGCCCTTCCTATGCCTTATGGATAGAGGAAAGATTCACTTTATGTGAATTTTTCTTACTTGTATTTCTTTTTTCCTATTATTATTCTGTTTATCAATCATTTTAGATATGTGTGCTCTTTCTATACCTGTTATGACTAGAGGAGGAAACCTATTTATTTATTTATTTATTTTTATTATTTCCTTTATTTTTATCTCTTTTATTACTATCACTCACGTTATATCTATCATGCATCATATTATTTCTATTATAACTTTTCATTTATATCTTATAATGCCATGCATCCATGAAACTGATTTTTAAACTGAATATAAATTATTTTTGCCAAAAGATAGAAAAACTCATAATCTTTTCTAAATGATTTAAAACCAAACTCATGGCCTCTGAATCTGACTTTGGTTCGTTGGTAAAAATCTAGTTTTTGCATTGGCTTAACATTTATGGAGTTAAATGAATTGGTTTCTTTATTACCTTTAAAAAAATCTCCTTTTTGTAAAGATTATGTGGCGAATCACACAATCACATTTGCACTAACACTAAAACGGATATTATAGGTCTTCCTTTGTGAGAACTTTGCATGCTACCAGATCGTGAATGTGCAATATGCCCAAAGAGGGTGGTTTCCTTGAGCGAAACATTCTTGAGGCACGCGTGACTTACTTGGGTGAGGGTCTCACAGTTGGCGACTCGATTGGGAAAATAACTAATTTTTCAAATACTGAAATGAGGATTATTTTTAATAAAATCTACTTTTGGCTAAATCTTTTCAAATAAGGTTATCATGCATCATTCTGATATGTACCCTTATTTCTAAGAAACTAAGGATAGAAAGTAGCATCGGATAGGCTTCCTTCCTCGTAAATGCCTCAATAATAGCGAAATCATCCATTCTAAAGGGTACTCTCTAGTCCTGCTAGTAGAGATAATGAGTGTTGGACATACCGTTGGATCCACACGAATCTCTTAGATTCACTTGTGGTTAGATATACCACACCTCTAGTCGATATGTAACTTTAAAATCATCGAGCTTTATATAATGATTAGAGTTGAATCTAGGTCTTATGAACCATAATACTAATATAATCTTATTATCATGAAAACATTTTCATTCATGGATACATACTTACATTCCATCATAAACCTGGACAAGGTAAAGTCTTTCCAAACTAAACCAAACACTACTGTAAGCCATGTCATTGAACCAGAGTCTGACGTGGTTATCTCACCAAATTGTTATACTCCATTTTATTTTTTCTACCTTAAAGGTCACCATGTCTTCCAACAATCCCAATGCTACTAATGTTACAACTCCACATGTTGATCTTGCTGTCGTATTAGCTGACATCAAGAAATAGTAAGATGAAAAGATGGAGTCACTTAAGGACTCACTTAAGGAAACTATTATGGATGAAATTAAGATCATGATGGGATCTAATGTTACTCATCATCCTACTCCTACCAATAGGGCATCAACTTCTTAGGATAAGGAAAAAGAACCTAATGTCCAAGTGATTCTGCCTCCTACGACCATACAAGCTGACCTTACTACCACAGTCTCCCAAAAGGATCATGTCCCAAAGGAGACCTATAAACATCCATTACTTAAGGCCATGATGGAGAAGTATGAGCAAATGAAGAAAATGCACAAGTCTATCAAGAAGAGGGATGTGTTGTAGATGTGTCCTCTATGATCTTGTTCCCAAATGTAAGACTGCCCTTTAACTTTCAAATGCTAAACATAGAAAAGTTTTATTGAACTACTTATTAAAAAAGCCATATTAAGATCTATGATGGTACTTTCAAACCTCTGGGACTAAACAATGAGCTCCTAGCACAAATGTTCTAATAATTCCTCACTGGTGCTGCACTTGGTATTTTTTTAAACTTTTTCTTCTCTTTTTCATAGTTCTTTAAAACATACATGAGAGTCAATCTATAATTTCTATATCAAGTAGTATGACTACAACATTGAGGTTGGTGTGACTAGAAGACACCTCAAGACAACTAAGCAAGGTCCTAAGGACACCTTTTCTTCATTCATAATAAGAAAGAGAAAGAAAGCCTGCCAAATGATGAACAGACCTACTTAAATTGAACAAATTGACATGATTGTCAAGAATCTTCTACCGGTGTATCGAGATAGAATGATCACCCAATATTTTCCTAATTTTCAAAGCACTTATTACCATTGCTTCCATTATCAAAGATAGAATAAATGCTGGCTACATTAAAAATGACTCTCATACATCCTTCTCAAAGTATAGAAAAACTTCCCATCAAGGAAATATCACCCATAAGAATGGAGAAGTCAATGTTATTTCTTATTAAAAGCCCACATAAATTGAAAGGAGGAAGTTCTCTAATTTTGGTGGTGTATCCCTCAACCATATTCTTAAAAAATTATTTAGATAGGGGTCAATTAGTTCTCTCGAGCCAAAAACAACCCAAAACCTTCTTCTAAAGAACTTCAACATGAATGGGAGGTGTAATTATCACCAAGGGCCTAACTATAAAACTGATAGCTGTAGGGCTCTTAGACATAAAATTTAAGATTTGATTGATGCTGGTGAACTCTTGCCACCTACTTCTCTCCCAAATATAAACTCCAACCCACTTCTTGAGCACAATGTCAATGCAATCTTGATATAATTTGAGGAAGGGGACTTAACCCACCTAATTTTTATTGCTGATGCACCATTGAGCAATTACCAATATTTTAGAGATGAGATTCCTTCCTGGGGAAAGTCTATTTCATCTCATTTCTCTCTTTTTATGGATGACCTACCTTCATAGGGGAAGTCTATCCAAAATGACATTTATTATGTGATTGACCTAAGAGACATGAATGCTGAAGTGGATGCCATAACCAGAAGTGGAAGATTACATAAGAATTTATTCAACCACAACCATCTCAACAACCTGTTGTTCCATCAAAAGGCACTTTTGATCCTAAAGAGGATACCATTCATAAATAACTAAAGCAAACACAATCCAACATTTCCATTTCAAGATTAATTATGTCCTCATATCCACTTCAGCAAGCACTGTGCAAGGCTTCCAACCAATGCCAAGCACCAATTGATATAACTCTAGATATTTTGGTTGCTTTAATCACAAACTCTTCCAAGAGAGCTTCTATCTCTTTTACTAATGATGAGATCCATCCTAGGTGTCCAAATAATGATGCTTTATACATTACTTTTATCATAATGGATAAGACTATTCATATGGCTCTAGTAGATAATGGCTCTACCCTAAGTATCTTCCCTCTCAAAGGGGCAAGTGTTTGGGTTTATAAGTTATTAATTTCATGCCCTCTGATCAAATTGTTATGGCTTATGACAACTCAAAGAGAGAAGTTCTTAGGGTGTTAACTCTAATTATCACTATCAAGCCTACTAAGTTTGAAATTCTATTCAAAGTAATGGATGTCCCTTTTTATTTCAACTTGCTTTTGGGTTGACCCTGGATTTGTAAGGTAAGGGGAATGTCCTCATCTTTACACCAAAAAGTCAAGTTCCATTTTAATAATGAGATAGTTACTATAAAAGGAATACATCTAGAAAGTTTAAAGTCCTAGTTATTATCCTTATACTGAAGATATAATGTGAGTTATCTACATATCCACTATCTGGCTTCTCTTTTGTAATTCATTTAAGCTGTTCAAAACCTAAAAAAAGCAATCTCACTTGAATTTGATCCACATTGCAACCTTATGATCATAAATATTATGAAAAAGATAGCCTATTTTCCTAGAATGGGCCTAGATAAGAATCAACAAGAGATCAAGTCTTTCAATGAATATCCATTCTCTGCTCTACCTTTTGGTTTGGGCTATCATTCCACTGAAGATGAGATTGAGGAAGAAAAGGCTAAGGCTAGAGAAAAGTCTATTATACTAAAAAAAATAGAGGGGAATATGACTAGCCTATAAGGCCTTACTTCAAAATAATGAATGGATACTTTGTCAAGCAATGTGAATTTATCCCCTACTGTGCTTTTCTTAAACCTTGGATATGTCCTGTGATTGGTATAACTATAGGTATTTATTGACATCAAGTTATTGCTAGAGAACTATCAGTCTATCTATCATTTGTTTACTGGAACTAAGGATTACATAGAATATATACTCTTTGAGAAAGTTGACTTTCTAACTAATGAGGAGGTGAAAACTAACCCTACTATCTTGATCAAAGCTTTTACTAGGGAACTGAACAACTGGTCTTTAGAAGAGAATCTAGTCTAGCTAGACTCTGAAGCAGAATCTGATGAGCCAATGGATTCTGAGGAATCTTCTGAATTCAAATCAGAGACAGAGTCAGACATTTCCGAAACCTTTGAGTCCTCCTTTGATGTATCCATTGGTTTCAATTTCAAAAGTGATGTAACTATTGACTTATTTCCTTTTGATATTAATGAGATAAATAAATTTTTTTGTTACAATCATGTTTCCTTATTCTATTTTAGTGTTCCAACCAATGAATATGAGTTTAATCAATCAAAAAAGAGAACAATATAATAAACCAAATAACTGATGCTGTTAAAGATCCCATAACTAGTGTTAATGGCATACCAAAAACTACATTCATTGCATCTGCATGCTCAAACATGTATGACGCCAAATTAAGCATCAGAATATTTGAAGATTACTTCACCTAAAAGCCTAGTGACATGACCACCCTTGATCCAAGCATCGTTGTCCACAAGATTCTAACCTATTTAGATTATAAGCTTATTAAGCAAAAACACGGATAAAAGAAGGGCGAATGGTCACTTTCGATCAAATAAAAGGTTTCCAAGTAACTGTCACATTGGTTTATCGAGCCAATAAGTTATCCTTCCTTATTAGCCAATATTGTCCTAGTACCTAAGAAACACGGCAAGGTTAGAATGTGGGTTGACTAAAAAGATTTGAACAAAGCTTGTCCCAATGATAACTTTTCACTTCAACACATCAACTTTCTAGTGGATGAACTGACTGGTTCTGAAATTGTCTCTCTAACTAATCTAGTTAGTGGTTATATCCAAATCTTAGTTCATCCTCTTGATATGGAGAGAACAACTTTCACCACCTAATTAGGAACTTATTGCTATAGGGTTATGCCCTTTAGCCTTAAGAATGTTAGCGCCACTTATCAGAGAATGGCAACTACTACCATCCATAATATGATGTATAGTGACACGAAGTCTATGTCTACGACATGGTTATCAAAGGGACAACCACTGAACAACATCTATAAGCTTCGAAGAAGTTCTTTCAGAGACTTTACCAATACAACCTGAAACTTAATCCTACTAAGTGCATATTCGAAGCCCCATATGGTGCCTTCATGGGACATATGGTGACCAAGAAAGGGATTAAGATCGATCCTACCAAGTATAAAGTAATTCTCGAGATGCTGCCTCCTAAAACTAAAAAGGAGATAAGAGGCTTCCTGGGCTGACTTCAATTCATCAACCGATTCATCAACCAACTGGCCAACACCTATGGACTGATCTTCAATCTTCATAAGAAGAACTCTTCCAAATAGCGGAATGATGAATGCTAGAATGGCTTTGAACAAATAAAAAACTATCTACTCAATCCTTTATCTATCTAAGCCTGGATAACCACTCCTGCTTTACTTATCATTCACCAACAAATCAATGAATGCCATATAGGCTTAAAGTGACCCTTCTAATCTTAAAGGAAATTCCATTTACTATTTGAGAAAAAGGATGTTGACACACAAGCTCAAATACAATAACACTAGTTTGGGTTTATCATAAGCTGAGACACTACCAATGGGCATATATCACATATGTCTTCGCTGATTGATGTCCACTAAAGTATCTCATAGAAAGGCCCATTCTGGATAGTAAGATGGCTAGATGATGGATATACTGGCTGCCTATGATCTTAAGAACATTTAGAGAAAAGCTATGAAAGGTCGTGTCATCGTAGATCAACTGGTTGCCACTTCTATCGATGATCAATGGGTAGAACCTAAATTCCTAGATGAAGACATCATCTTCATATATCAAAGTGTCTAGTGATTTTATTTTGATGGTGAACCCAACAAGGGTTATGGCACAAGTGTGGTGTTCCTGACACTTAATGGTGAAAGCTTACCTTTTAAAATCAAGCTCGATTATGAGGTAACCAATAAAGAAGCTGAGTACGAAGCATTCATATGTGGGTTAGAAGCAGTTACCCAAATAGGAATCAAGAACCTTAAAGTGTATGGGGACTCTTATCTAATAGTTTCTCAAGATGTGAACCTTTATTTCTACATCCATAAATCCACCCCATCAATACAAGCCCACAAACTTAAACCAAGCTCAAATTGGACTTAAAACAGACCCAAAAGGTCAGAAAAAACCTAGCGTATGCTTTGCCAAGCTCACATGTTCACCGTATGACATGCATGCCCATGACTATCCTAGAATACACGAAGACTATTCTGCATTCACAACCTAACTCATGCGCTTACCTTTTGCTTATAGGCCAAGCTGAAAATACTCTATAAATAGGACCATCCAGTCACACTTTTTAGGACACATTTTAGCTTTGCTATTCCACCAAATGTCTCACTCATAACTTCAATAATCCGAACCTTTATCGAAACACTCACTCAAAACCATTCATAAACACTACAGATGCACTATTCTAACACTATTTTGAATTATTTGTCCATTTTAGATCGAGTTTCTATTGTGGACTTAGTTTATTATTTTATTTCTGTTTATTCTAATGTTTATTTTGATTTTGTGAAATCGATGTTGAGACTCGTTCCGTTTCATTATGTCATCTGATCCTCCTGACTCGAAGAGACAAAGAGCAAAGGTAACCCTTTAATTAACTTTTTTTTCTAAATCCTGAACCCAATTTGGCTTCTCACATCAAAATCAAAATTGCTTTTTTAATCAAAATATGAATTGATTAAAGACTTACCGGTTAATGTTTAGCTATTATTTATTTCTGTATATTTCATTCTTATTGTTCATTTAGTTTTATTTTATATTCGTATTTATTTTATTACTTGTTTATTATTCATTTCAATGGAAAATTATGTGACTCCTTCTTATTATACAATTATTAATGGATAATCCATCTGATTTGTTTCCTAATACGTCTATTGTTAATGAAGCAAATTTGTCCATTTATTTTATTTTATAATTATTTTATAATTTTACTTATGTTATTATTTTCTTTATATAAATATTTATTCAAAGGGAAATGTGTTCCCTTCCTATACCTTTTGGTTTGATGAGGGATCCCCTCTCTATCTGTCTTTTTATTTGTATTTAATTTTAGTTATTTTATTTAGTTACCATTGGGGATGAAGGCTCTTCTTAGTATCAATCTGGCTAAAGGAGAGATCCATGTTTCTTTATCACTTTTATTTATTGCTTCCATTTATTTCTATCATTTATCATTCTGTCATATTTCCTTATGCATCATTATTACAATGCAATAAATGTTCATGCATCATTTGGTAAATATCTATGAATACATAAAACTTATTTTAACCAAATTCATATAATTTAGAGCCAAACTTGCTAGAAAATTCATTTTTCTAAAAATAAGTTGTATAAATCATGAGTTCTCGAATCCATCCTTTTGTTTGAGGCTTGACTCTTTTCCTAATGGGCAAAATGATATTTTTATGGAGTTAACAATAAAATGGTTTCATAATCACCAAGAAAATAAAATGATTTTTTCTAAAGTATTAAGTGACAACTCACAACACACACCCACACCTAATGGGCCCATAAGGGATTCTCTCTACATGAGACTCGATAATTGACACCATGCATAATCCATCCCTTCGTGGTTGGTTTTCTCAAGCTAAAAGCTCAAAGCACACTGGTGCTCCGGAGGTCAAGGCCTTATAATAAAAATTCAAAGAAGAGCGCCTGATTCCTTACCACAAGCGACTCAAAAAGTTGGCATTTAACTTCCAAAATTTATCATTCCACTATCTCCTAAGGTCGCAAAGTAGGTTTGATGATGCTTTAGCAACACTCATATTAATGGTCGAAATACTTAACGCATTCCTGATCCATCCTATTTTTGTGAGCATCAAGCATGAATGAAGTTGCTTAGCCTACTTTTTGAATGTCCAAGAAGATGAGCAAAAGACATAGTATTGGTACATTTTCAATTATCTCACTAAAAAGGAGTACCCTCAAGGAGCTTCCAAATTTGAAAATATGACTCTCAGACAATTGGTCAGCAATTATTGCCCTATGGGTGATACATTAAACAAAAGAACATGGAATGGAATTCACCTAAGGTGTGTCTCTAAGGAAGAAGCATCTAATATTATAGAATGGGTCCATGGTGGAGAGCATGGCATGCATATGAATGGATGAGCCTTATTACAAAATATCATGAAATCTTGGTATTACTAGCTCACAATGAATCAAGATTGCTATCAATTTGTCCAGATATGCCATAAATTTAAAATTTATGCTAAGCTTCAGAATTTTCTTCCATCAATACTCAATCTAATCATGATACCTTGACCCTTTTATTGTTAGGGGCATCAACATCATTGGCAAGGTTTCACCTAAATCCTCTCTTGGGCATGAGTACATCCTAGTTTCCATTGACTAATTCACTAAGTGGGTAGAAGCTACACCTATCAAGTTCTTGACTCAAAAAGGGTTGCACAATTAATCAAAAATCAACATCATTGCAAGGTATGGTATTCCCTTCGAGGTTATCATTGACAACAGCTCCCACTTCCAAAAAGAGGTAGTTGTCCTTCTATAAAAGGAAAAGACACTACACCACAAGTTTTCTCCTTATTGACCTTAAACTAATGGAGCTATTGAAGTTGGTAATAAGGCTCTAAATACATCTTCCAAAAGATGATCAGTAATCACAAAGTTTGGCACTTACATTTGCTAAATTCCTTCCTGAGGTATAGAACAACATTCAAGTCTACTACTAAGGCCACCATCTATTCATTGGTTTATGGGATGGAAGTACTCCTACATATAGAATTGGAGATCCAACCAACATGATTCCTCCAAGAGAGCTAAACTGACTGGCAATAGGGCTACTATAACTAACTTAATCTCATTTATAAGAAATATATGGAATCCCTTTACCAAGCTCATAACTACCAACTGAGGCTAGCAAGGAACTTCAATAAGAGGGCCAGATATACAAATCTTCACAAAAGTGACCTAGTCCATAAAGAGACAACAGATACTAGACCCAAGCAGAAAATTTTTACCTTCTTAGAGTGTTCCATTCAACATAAAGAAGATATGACTAGCAAAGGTGTCATTCTAATAGACATTTATGGTAATCAGTTTAATCATTTGACCAACCTAGATCAACTCAAGCGATACTTTTTTTTAGCTTTGCATTTGAATCATCACTATTATAACAAGAACTACATGGACCTGATTCTCCAAGATTCATGTTATATTCTGTGTTAAAATTTTTAAAATTCATTGTAAGGAGATACGTAGACAACTCTCATGTGTATGGTCCAAAGTATTTAATAAAATTCAAAGTTTTAACTCATTTGCGCTCTTTAACAATACATGCAAAAATAAACAAATAAAGAGATAAAGGAAAAAAAAAAGAATGAAACTTGCTAAGCAGAAAACCTAAGTGGGCAACTTAGGCAAAAGTTATAGTACAGCCTGTTAAACTGAAAACTAAAAAAAGGTTGTCTAAGCAACAATCAAGGCAGCTCGCTAAGTTAAAATCCTAAAAGTGTTGCTTAGGCAAAAATTAAAGCTTTAATCAAAATAATGTGTTTTATTAAATTCTTATTCTCCTATTTAAACATGAAAAACAGAACATTGAAACTTAAATGCATCTCTCTAAATCATCCATCCTCTATCAAAAGGGCATAACCATCCCTAATGGATCTCCCAAGCAAAAATGACAAGTTACTCCTCAGTGGATCCTTCTAACATGTTTCAAATATAATAATTCCCTAGGGAGGCCAACCTCATCCTCAGTAGATTTCTCAAATATTAACATTTCCCTAGTGGATTCCCAAAAAATCTCCCTATGGAGTCAAGAGAAAAAACTACATCTCCCTAGTGAAGAGTCATATATAACTAAATCCCCAAATGAGTTGCCTAATGATACCATTTCCCAGTGGAGTCATTTAATACAAAGTCAATCATAACCCCTAGTGAAGCAACAAAATCAGATTACTAGTCTAGGAAGTACTATCGAGGCTAAGTAGCATCTCGGCCAAAATCAACCTAGCAACAGACTTTCCTTCACCCATTTGTAGTATCATCCTAGCCACTTGCACATCTCTTCAACCATCTAAAAAAAAAAGAAAAAGTATAAGCACTCCACCTATTTCCCAAATACACATCACCTTCTAAACCTTTGAACGTCATAGCTACAATGCACAGGTCCACCAGATCACTTTCCATATCACTAAAACCTAAAAGTCATCTCACTGAGTTGAAGTGACCTTTCCAACCTCGAGCTCTGAACCAAAAAAAATTAGTATTGAGTCTGAACACATGGTCCACCGAGAACCAGAAAATAAATTTCAAGAATTCTATCCAATCACCCATTACAATTCAAAACATTTACAAAGAAAAAATCATATATTGCTTAAGGTTGATTCTCTCGACCTTATTCAGGTTCTTGCATCACCCATGCATCATGTGGCTGAAGTATGACTTTATCTATGGGGCAACTCACAAAATATCTTATTTCTCAAAAAATAAATTTTGATGGTTTTAGAAAAAGTTGAAATTTCATACAAACATAAAAGTTTTAAAAGATACAAGTTTTTATAAGCAAAGACGCAAATGAGCCATACACAACATGCATATCATGCATGTCCCTTTAAATGCTAGCTACATCCAAAACAAATATGAGGACATCATCTTCAAAGGCTCCTTGTCTACTATATAAAAAGTATTACAACTACTTGTCAAGCTCAGAACCTAATAAGGTCAAAGTCTCACATGGAAAAACTTTAACATCTAGCAAGCCCATGAGTTGATATGGCATAATCACCAAGATAAACATGACAACTGCAACATGTAACTTCCCTAATTTGGTCTTACTTAGCACAGTGTAAGACTATAAGCTAATTGGTATAAGCACTTAATATGACATGGCAATAAGCTAAGAATCTGACATCGCATGGTCAAAAGCCTACAAGCTAACATAGAATTTTTCACAATACTAGAAATTGATATGGCATTGTCATGAACCCAGAATCTAACATGGAACCAGTGGGTTCACCATCATCACAATCATCTTCTGCACGAAGCTAATTTAGATAAGGGGCAAGTTTGAACCCTCAAGTTTACACCATCAAATCTATCCCATTAGTATGAATTCATAAACTCAAATAGAGCCATAATTAGACTTAAAACGAGCTTAAAATCAGGAAAACACTGAAAATTGGGTCGAAGCAAACCAAACCGACTTGACCCGACCCATGAGCAGACCCCTTTACTCATGAGTAGAGACCTCTGCGCATAAGAAGAACCTTATGCTCAAGCATAGAAGGTTCCATTCATGAGCCGAGTCCTCTTCTCATGGGGCAGAAATTTTAAATTTAAAGGCCTTTTTCCTTATAAATATGACCCTTAGGAACTATTTCTAACAACTTTGGTCCTTCAGACACTGACGTCTAAAATCAGCTACTATTAACACTGAAATTACACCTAAAACAATATGGAAACCCATTTTAGTGAAATCAAATGGTTAGAACCGTCAGTTCTGAGACGTTGCAAGCCAAAGGTAATTTCTAAAATTTAATATTTCAGAATTTACTTTTCTTTTTTCCTTAATCCTAAGAACTTAACTAGGATTTAATCATCAAATTTTATTTTTCTTAATGAAAAATCTAAATCAACTAAAAACTTTTTGGTTAATTAATTTTTTCCATTAAAATCAATTAGCTTCAGAACACCTAACCTACCACTCTTTGTCAAACAACCCTCAACCCTTCGCAAGATAGGAGAATGACGTGGGGTTTGATTCCATTCAAAGGGACACATCGACAAGTCTTGTAAAAAAGGCCTCAACACCAAATCCATTTTTTTATTTATTTTTCTTAATTAATATTTTTTTAAAAAAATATTATTCATACTTTACTATTTGTATTATTATTATTACTCCTTTTTTTTAATACTTTGGTTGCTTTTATTACTATTTTTGTTATTTTACATTTGATTTAAGGGAAATATGTGTTCTTCCTATGCCTTGTGGCTAGAGGAGGAATCTCCTTTATGTGTAATTTTTTTTTACTTGTATTTATTTTTTCTATTATAATTTTTTTATCACTCTTTTGGGGATGTGTGCTCTCCCTAGAACTGTTATGGCTGGAGGAGAGACTCCTAACTGTTTAGTTCTTTTATTTCGCTCTTTCTTTTATTTTTATCTTTTTTATTACTATTATTCATGTTATTTATGTCATGCATCATATTATTTTTTTTAACGGTAAAGAAGATGATAAGTGGTCATCTGGAAAGTTCGACTCATCATCAAAGAGGGATACAATAGTTCTCAAATATAGCAAATCATAAGGAAAAAATTAAATACATAAATCTAGATCAAAGATTGTTGTCTCTAAAACCTAAATTTTCAAAGAGTTGCCTTATTGTGTATTTCACTCCATAGAAATCACTAAGGGTCATATTGAATTTGACTATCCTCTTGAAAGATTTAAATGTGCCACGATGAAATTTTTACTTGGATATTAGATTCTAAATTATCCCACCTCTTTCCATAACTAATAACTTGAAGAACTCTTAACTTTGGCTTCAACGCCATAGAAATTTATAGATTTGTGGATATCAAGACTTAAAGCCATCAAAAGAGCATCCCCACTAGGAAAAATATCTCCAGATCTAGAGCACTAAACACTAAAGACTGAAAACAAGAACTAAAAAAAAAATTGAAGATACTAAAAAAAATGAAAAAAGTGAGAGAGGATGAGGTGGTCATCAGCAAAAATGGCTGGTAACCACCTCAAGACTACAACTTTTATTGTGCAGCATTCAGAGCACTTAAAGCAAGTGAGAAAAGAGAACTAAAGAGTTTTTCTCTCTACCACACTGTCATGCATCATATTATTCTGTTATAACTATTTATCCATCATATTATAATTCCATGCATACATGAAACTGATTTTTAAACCAAATCTGAATTATTTTAGCTAAAAGATAGAAAAAACTCATAATTTTTTCTAAATGATTTAAAGCCAAACTCACGGCCTTCGAATTAGACTTTGGTTCGTAGATAAAAATCTAGTTTTTCCATTGGCTTAAAATTAATATTTTATAATGTTAAATGAATTAGTTTTATAATCACTTTTAAAAAATCTCATTTTTATAAAGATTAAGTAGCGATTCACAATCACACATGCATTTACTAAAATGGACCTCACGAGTCTTCTTCTGTGAGAACTTCACACGCATTCGATCTATGAACATGCAATATGCCCAAGGAGGGTGGTTTCCCATTCTCAAGGCACGTGAGAGTGCTTGATCTGGAGCCTGTGAATCCATATTTTTATACCATTAAATCCGGCCTATTACTATGAGTCTATAGGCTCACACCATGTCCAAATCGAACTTAAAACAAACCTAGAAAGTCAAAAAAATTGAGAAATATTTAAACAAAAATTAGACCGACCCACAACTATGTGGGGCCTACAAACGCGTCAGAAGCCCACGTGTGCGCTTAAGCCCTGGCGTGCATGCCAACTTGCTAGCATGTGTGCAGGTGCTCTGGCTCTCACATGCACGTTGGCTCGTGTACATGCACCCCCTGACCCACACGTGTGCAATTTTTCTTGCAAACCCAGATGAGAAATCTCTATAAATATAGCCCTTTGGTCACAATTTTCAAAAAAAATTTTACTTTGATAATCTGCAAAATTTCACCCAGAATTCCCGCAATCTGAACTTCAATACAACTACTCACTAAAATTAACCACTAAAACACTATTAGCAGACTGAATTTTACTTAGTTTTAAAATTATTTTTTCCATTTTAGAATGAGTTTCTATTATGGACCATGTGTTCTTATTTATTATGTTATTATTTATGTTCTTAACATTTGTTTTGATTCTAAATCGACATGGGGATCCATTCTGATTTCGTTAATTCATCCAAACCTCCCATTACGAAGCAAAGAATGCCAATGGTCATCTCTTAATTCCTTTATTTCTATATTGAAATCCTAAACCTAACTAGGAAAATCATAGAAAAATCACTTCTTTTTAATCAAAATCTGAATGGATTAAAAAGCTACTAGTTAATGTTTTTAAATAAAAGCTTTTGAATAACCAATCCCACTTTTTATCAAATGACTCCTGGCACTTTCCGAGAAGGGAGAACATCGTGGGGTTTGCTTCCCATTATATGGGATACACTGGCAAGCCAGTTCAAGACATCAACCTCTATATTTGTTTATTATTTATTTTGTATTCACCTTTACTATTTTCTTCTATATTTTATTTATTTCCTTTCTTTTTATTTCTATTTACTTCATTTTATTTCATATATATATATATATATATATATTTTATATATATTCATTTTATTATTATCTGTTTTAATAGCAATCAAAGCAATTCCTTTCTAACACATATTTGCTAATGGAGGAATATGTATGATTTACTTCCTAATACGTCTAGTGTCAGTGAAGTAAAT
>CAOJBK010360381.1:0-10109 GCA_948294925.1 Codiaeum variegatum | reverse complement strand
ATCGAGAATGTTGAGGATTAGAACTTAGAAGTGGTCATATGATCGAAGCATATAGAGTTTGACGAATCAATGATTGTAGCTAAGATCAAGAATCCGTAATGAAGGGGCTCGAGTGCCTGGTAACTATGATCAATGATCTATGTTATATGTTCATTGACTTGATCGTCAATATTCATTCCTATTTAGGTAGTCACAATATGTTATGCTAGACGTCACTTACGACTTACGAGACTATGTATGAAATGGGAATCTATACATAGATAAAGGAAAAGAGCTATCCTATCTCATTGCTATTTAGGACATGAACCTAGTGAGTCACACACCGTAAAGTATTGAGCAAGTATTTTTAAAGATATTATAATTAATGCTCAATTGAAATGTTCAATTAACTATTAATTATAATCGAATCGAACTTGTGATTAAATTCACAAAGACCTTAGCATGTCTTGAAGTTCATTTCAAAGGAGTGTATTCAATTAAGTTAATTTTTGTATGAGTCACAAAACATCAAGGACTAAGTTAAAAATGGACTTGGACTTAAGAAATTTTATTAGTTATATGATAACTAATTATGTAGGATTTTTCCATTAACTAAAATGGTGATGCCAACTCACACTCCATTAGGCTTTGTCATGACAAGTGTTTTCATGCAATTCACTAAGTCGTGACAAGTGTCCTAGTTAGTGGAGGAGAGTGGTGACTCACCTAGTTAGTGGAAGATCACTACATATAAAAGGTAAAATTATTTTCCTAATTAATTAAGTGTAGTGTAGGAAATTTCCAGATTGTGAGTTGACGGCTTTTGAAGTGTTCAAAGGACTATCTTTCTCTTCTTATAGTTCTAGGACTTTACCTATGCTATTGGAGTCGAAGACTTAAACACACTCACTTGTTCCTTAACTTGGAGTTGAGACTTGAACCTAAGCACAAGGGCAACCAAGAGAGCTCTAGGGATCAAGTCTTGCATCAGGTGAAAGAGACCTCAACCTTGCTCAAGGTTTGTGTGAGATAGCTAGAGGCTTCACGATTGGGGAGCTCAACAAAGTAGGGCGAAAGTTATTTGATACATTTTTTATATATACTTTGTGTCTTTGTGTTTTGCACAAAATTGGTAGATCAAGTCTTGATGGGTTGAATATGGTCCTAAATGTTCAAATGTTTTATCAAAGTATTTGATACATTCATGTGAACTTATTTGTTAAAAGTGTTTTAACAAAAAGACTTAACATGGAAAATTTTTAAAACTCATATTTTCTGCTTCCGCTGTACGACTCACATTTCCCTTCAAATTGTCATTGTCATGCTTTTATATTCTACTTGTACTATAGATCTAGAAACTGTTGTTTGTTTGTTTGACTTCCAAGAAATAGGATTAGTCCAAAGAAAAATGCAAAAGCATGTTGTAGATGATGTTTGGTCTGTTTAAATTTAAGTAAAGTAGCCTTCCAATGATTCTTCTGTATTGCTCCACATCTGCATTATCTAGTGCTTCTATACTAGAAAGTTTAGTATTAGATAGTAAAGGAATTTTAGTAGGTTTTGCCACAAGCAATCCCATATCAGTTACTATGTCCAGTATGTATTTTATTTTATTAATGTAATCTGGCAACCTCCATACCAATAAAGTATTTTGCATCTTCAAAGTCTTTAATAGTGAGTTCTTCATATAAGAACTTCTTTACTTCTATCAATAAGTTTGTTCTTGGTCCCATCAAAATAACATCATCAATATACAAAAAGGGCAATGAATGTATTTCCACTCCCTTTAACAAAAAGGTAGTGATTTGAAGTTGACTGACTAAAACCATACTTTCTCAATTTGGATGTGAATCCCAAATTCCATTGCTTGAAGGCTTGTTTTAGACCATACAGTGCTTTGTTAAGTTTACATACTTTTCCCTTATTAACTTTGAGATACCCTTATGGGGGTGTTAAATACATTTCCTCACTAATATGCCTATGTAAGAAGGAATTATTAACATTTAGCTGATAAAGAAACCATTCCTTATGTGTTGCAACTATTAAAAATAATCTTACAGTTATAACTTCAGCTATAGGACAAAAGTTGTCATGATATTCTAAGCCTTCAATCTGATTGTACCCTTTTGCCACTAATCTTGCTATAAATCTTTCTATTATTCTAACAAGTTTTAATTTCACCTTGTACACCCATTTAGTACCAATAGGTTTCTTTCCAAAAGGTAACTTTGTTATCTCCCAAGTTCCATTCTTTTTTTAATGCCTCCAATTCGTATTACCATCTACTATCTTGACTTTCTTGAGTATAAGACCTTGGTTCCCGTATATCTGACACAACAATTTATAAATCCATGTATGCATTTAAAAAGAAGGTGTATGCATGTAAGGATAATATTGTGGTGTGTATAATGTAAGTTTTAGAATGTTTGGTACTGTGTTTGATGAAGAAGTTTATGTGCTGGCATTACAAATGAAATCATTCATCCAACCTGGCTTTTGTTTAATTCTAGGGCTATATCTTTTTAGAGGAGGAGCTTTGAGATCTAGTGTTGTTGAGTTAATGGGAACTACCTCAGTAGGTTGACTGAAAAGATTTGGTTTAAGTACTATGTCATTAACATTATAGCAATCTATCTGTTAGGTATTTTTGGAAGATGAACTTGGTGAGTTTGGTGTACTGTGAACCCTTAATTTTGTACCCCAGAATCACCGATTGCCTCATGATTCTCAATCAGAATCCCGAGATGAAAATTTCAAATTGCAAGGTTTACATGAAAAATTTTACATATCCGGGCATATTCTCAAGGTGAAAAATTATGTAAGGTTTGACCCTAAACACATGGGTCCCAATTTCCTGACTTTTCTGACACAGTTTTCCCTAGACTTCTCGATCTCCTTTCAAACAATTACAGATAAAACAAACAAACATGCTCTGATATACCAAAATTTCACCAGAAACACATAATTTTTGGCGATTCTAATAAGTCAAACAGTTCAAAATCCATCACTTACACTCCAAAACAAATGATAAACAATCCTCTCCAAGCACAATGGAGACACGATCTGAGTTCATCAAGCCTTCTGAGAAACCGATTCTAAAACCTTGTTGGTCAAAATTAAATACGGTACAATGTTCCTTTCTCTTTGGTTTTGAATAAAGCCCTTAATTTGATTAGGCATTTTCACAATGTCAAAAGTCATTTTTCTAAATTGATTCAAACTAAAGCCCTAAAATGACTAGGCAAATTCACACTAATCAAAATCAAATTTTTTATTAATCAAACACTAAACTGGTTAATAGCCTTTTAAGTTAATTATTTTAAAAATAAAAATGAATTGGCTTTTAAATGAATCAAATAACCAACCTATTATTTTTCAGAACAACCTTGCCATTTGTGAGAATGAAGAATGGCGTGGGATTTGATTCCCATTCAAATGGATAAGCCGGCAAGCCTGTTCAAAGACTTCAACTTTAAAAATTATTTTCTCCTTTATTTTTTATTTTTCTTTATTTTATTTGTTTTTATTATTTATTTCATTTTCATTATTTTTTTATTGCCATGAATTGCACAAATATTGTTGTATCTAGGTTTGTAATTAATTTTGAGGAATGTGTACCTTTTCTAGATCCTTCTAGACTAGAGAATGGATCCCTTGTGTTTGCATTATTTTTTATGTAGTTATTTATATTTTTTCTTTCGTTCTCATTCCTTTCATTTATGGATGTGTTCCCTCCCTATAACCCTTCGAGGCTAGAGGAGGGACCCATATTTAGTTTTTTCTTTTATTGCTTTCATTGTTAATATTGACATGCATGATATAATCTTTGCTTATGCATCATATTTCCCATAATAATAATTGATCATTCATCACGAAGGTATGCCATGCATACATGAAATTTGATTTTAATCAAAATCATACATGTTTCTTTTATTAAACCAAAATTGTTTAGAAAACTAGAAAAAAAATCTTTTTCTAAATGTTTTCATCAAATCACTAATCTTCAAACCCAACTATATTTTACTGGCTTACCTTTTCCAAAATTGATTGGATAAAATATCAGATTTTCCTAAATGGAGTCAAATTGGTTTCTTAATCACCTAAGAAAAATAGTTTTTATAAAGATTAAGTGGTGACTCGAACACCATCACATGTTGTGAGGCCCCGCTCGAACGGCCCGCCGGATTTTTCCTCGAAGAGCACACTTGCAAGCTTTACGGCCAGGAGGAAACCTTTCGGATTTCGCTCCTCAGCATCGCGGATTGTGGATTGGATTCCCACATTTATGCCTCCATATGTGTTCGTTGGAGTGCACGCCGTGTGTGTAGTGTTAGAGTCACAAGATAATCTTTTAGAAAAATCTATTTTATTCTAAAGTGATTAAGAAACCTTTTGATTAAACTACATTTTAGAAAAAGTTTGGTTTTCTACCCAATTGAAAAGTTGTTCTTTTTGAAACCAAAGGGGGTTCGTGATAGGAAAACATTTTAATAAAAATAGTTTTTGTACCATTTTAATTAAAACAAAGTTTTGGTTCAAGAAATCATGCAAGTTCAGTTAAAAGATAGTTTTCATGTATGCATGAACAGGATTATCGAATGAATGCATGGGCAAGATAGATTATGCAAATGACATCCATAAAACGGTAAAGACAAGCAATTTTTTCAAGGGTCCTTCCTCTAGCCCACTTCAGGTTCTAGGGAAGGCACAACACCCCAAATAAAGAGAATAAAATTAATAAAAGTAAAACCTTTGAATAAGGGATCTCTCCTCCAGTATTATGATATGAGAGGAGTACACATTCCCCAAAGACATTTCATAAGCAAATAACAATAATCAAAGGAAATAAAGCAAACAGAATAAAATATACGGATGATGGTAAAAATAATAAAAGAAATAGGAAAATAACTAACAAGGAAAATGAATTTTGGAGTTGAAGCCGATAAAGGTCTGTCGGCGTATCCCTTTGAATAAGAATCAAACCCCAGTCTGTTCTCCCTTCTTGCGAAGGGTGGGGGTTGTTCTGGTAACAAGAGGGGTGGTCATTGGTGTTAATAGTATATGCCCTAGAGTCTGTACTTTATATATATATATATATACATATTTGTAATCTCCATTCATTAATGGCTATTGATATTTATGTTTTTGTTTATTGATTAGTTTCATTTCAGTGTATTACGTATATATGTTCCTTAAGTTCTATGTAAGATAACCTATTCTCAAAGAGATTGAGAATTTGGAGACATATTCTTTTTGTCATAGACTTTAAAGATAGTTCACGGTCATAAGATTATTGGTAGGAACGTCATTAATCTGGAGAGACCATCACCTCTATTGTCATCCATAACAAGTATGAGATACTTGTTGGTATGGAGGTAGTGAGTCTCACACTACAAACATGTGTTGTTGTGACAACATGTGGACACTCATGAGATGAGTAAGTCGAACAGTAACATTAAATGATAGGTACATGGGTTTTATCCACTAGTCAATGTCTGATCATCTAGATTATAATTATACATATAATCCTTAGACTTGAGATGATATGTTATTTGGCATATTGGTGGCTATGGTTTGTTACTGCTTACATACCACTGCTAGTCACGTATTGGTATAGGCATGTCATGGCCATAATCAGTGGCCAGATTTTAAAATTTTTTAAAATAAAAAAAATTGAAAAAATCCATAAAAAAATGAAGAAAATACTTATATAAAAAATTATTTTCTATCTCTAAAAACTTGTAAAATTTAATCTGATCATATTATATTTTAAAGTTTAATACTAGATAAAACACTTTAAAAATTATATGATATAAATTTATAAAAGTTATATATTTTTCCAAAAGACCGACGATCAAACTGGTTGGACAGGTTGAATCGTGAACTGTTCTTTTCACCGGTTTTATGATTAGTCCTATTTTTTAACATTGATTTTATGATTACATATTGTGCATGGGGTTGTATGTATATATTATAAAAAATTAATGAATAACAATATTTATAAGAATTTTGCTAGGAATTAAAAAAATGCTGAAGAAAACTTTAAGTTCTAATAAAAGTTGGGAAAGACTTCAATGTATATTTTTGTTGGAGAAAACATTGAATTTTCAAGATATTATAAAGGAAACTGTTGAAATTAAATAATAAGCAACGACAAGTTAGATTTTGATTTTTGGTTGTATGAGTCTTGGCTTCTGGTTTTTAATAGTTTTTGTATTTAAAATATATATTTTTCCTACCTTAAACCATTAATAAAAATTATTTTTGTTATATATACTCACGATTCAGCAGCTCAACAAAGCCTTAATACTAAGAATTTTGTTATATATAAAAAAACCAACAACGACGGTTAGCAATGAATACTGACAGATTAATTATATAATTTTGTAGCTATTTTTTTACAACAGATAATTAGCATCAAAATTTCATTGCAAATTATCAATGGGTTACACATGTGATTGATAAATCAGCGATGAAGCTTTCTTTGAAAAAAATCTCGCTAATTTTTTTTTGCCCAAACATTCTCTTAGTATTTGGTTTTTTGTGTAAACTAGCGACGAAGTTTCTTCTTTTAGCGACAGAATGATTTTTCTTGTGGTTTGGCATAACAAAACCACAACTTGAGCTATCATAAGGACCGACTATTTGGAGGTGCAGGCTGCACATCTGCACAGGGCCTCTAAAAAGGACCCCATTATTTAAATAGATAGAGTTTAGTTATTTGAAAAAAAAAAAATTTCTATAATTTGATTTTATCCAAAATTTTCTATGGCTTATATCCCAACAAACATATGTGAACTCGTAGATTTTAATTTGCACGGAAATATAGAAATGCCATAGGAAAAGTCACTAATTTGAATTATTTTTAAATTTAAATTTTTTATAATAATTCTTTCCTTTTTTTAAAGAACATTTTAACTTACTCTTAAATCTCTATTTACCATAAAATTATTATTTCCTATTTATCACAAAATTATAAATTTCTCATTCTAATTTCTTCAAAAAACCGTCTATATACCCAAAATTTTACATTATCCTTTTAATTGTTCATTATTATTTATTTCATTCTTTGTCAATTATCCAAATTAAATTTCTTCTTCTATTATATCTTACTCTAAATCTTTCTCTACATTCATTTTAAACAAATTTTTTTTATTTATTTATTTTATAAAAATAATAATTTTGATACAATAGTTATTCAAAAGTCCAAAGTTAAAAGAAATTGATCCAAGCTAGGGTATTTAGTTTCTCTATTACAATGCTTTTTTTTTTTGTATACAATTTGTCTAAATTCTATAGAAAAAATATTAAAATTTACAAAAAAAAATATCTTTTCTGTTTTTAGGGTCCAATTCTTGAATTAGCATAGAGCTACAAAATTACTTGAGACGGTCTTGGCTATCATGGTATTTAAAAAAAAAAAAAACAAGTAGCAAGAGTAATGGATTTATATATGAATCATAATGATGGATCAGAAAGATATGACACAAATACCTGTGAAAAAAAAACATATACTCCATTCATTATGAAATAAGTGACTATTACGTTTATTAATTATAAATTTTGACATTTAATTATTTTTAAAATACATAAGTAAAAAATTATAAAAAAATAATATTGTGAAAATATTTTTTTAGACGAACGTGTTAATATATTTTTTATATTATAATTTAAAATATATTTTTTATAAATTCGTTTTTGGTACTTAAGCACAAAAATAAAATGACCACTTATTGAGAATGGATGAAGTACATCATAATATATATAAATATGGCTAAGAGGGATCAATAAAAATATCATATTGCCTCTCTATAATCTCTTTTTTTTACAATACCTCTCTATAATCTTCTTAATTATTCTTAAATGTTAGGTTATTTAAAATATAATAATTTGTTAATTAAATAAAATAATATTAAATAAGAAAAAAGTTTAATTAGAATAAGCAAAGAAAAAGATATTAATAATAATAACCTAAAATATAGCTTGGGATTAATATGTGGCTTAGAAAAATAAACTTGTAACAAAAAAAGGATAGATTATACTTAATTTCAGAATTAGTATTAATTACTGAAATATTTAATTTAATTTCAACCGATATTTGGTTATTATTAGAATTTTAAATAAATAGACAAATAATAAATTTTAAAAAAATTGTAAAAAACGCGTACAAAACAAATAATAAATTTTAAAGAAATTCTTGAAAAAAAAATGTATTTTGGAGAAATTTTCGGGAAAATTACTTTAAAAAACTAATGAGGATATGGAGAATATTTAGAAAAAGAAATAATATTACAATACAAAATATAAACTTTAAATTGAATTGGAAAAAAAGTGTATGAAACAAAAAACATAACACTTTATGAAGCATAAATAATAATAATAATAAAAAAACGTTGATTATGTAATTATGTATGCAATGTACGGAATCATTTAATTTGAAAAAATTGTTGCACATATATAGATAATTAATCTATAAGACTTAATAAATCTAGCTATAAAAATAAAATTAAATTAACTCTGAATATTTGGTGCCCACATTTTGAACTACCCATTTTATTCTTTTAATTTCTTCCTCCTTTTTAATAATAGGTTAATATAGCAATTAAGATGTCTAAAATAAAACTGCACCTACCTTTAATTGATAACAAAAGTATTCCACTTCCTCCCAATATAAGAACAATAACTTACTCGCTCTCTTCACATCATATCATCGTTATCTCTAATTTTTCTCTTTTCAGCTCTTAAAATCATCCTAAAATTAGGGTATATTACTGCGTGAAACCAAAATCATCTCCCGCTCGAGCCGAATAAGATTATTATTATTATTATTATTATTAGACTTGAAAACCAACGTAGTTTATTGTTATAATAGTTAAGCCATACTATAATAAATAATAACTAACTTATTATATGAAAATAATATGATAAATATATAGTATAAAATTTTAAATATGTTAATTTTAATTAAATTAGATATTTAATAGAATATTTTAATAACGTGCCAATTACGTTTTTGAAAAATTAGTTTTATTAAATATAAATAAAATTATGGACACAAATGACATAGAAGAACTTTCCTTAACTGAGTTTCAAATTTTATAATTAGAAATTATTTTAGTACCTTTAAACAAAAAACCTATTTGAATGTATTGATTAAATTTTTAATTTGAAATCTGAAATTTAAAAGCAGTAAAGGTTATAAGCTTTATTCCCAATATTACTATTATGTAGTTTTTATTGTTTGGAAGAAATAATCATTTTATTCTCAAATTGAACAAGGTTTTTTTTTCCCATAATCAATTGAATGAGGGATTTGAGGAGCGTCTGCATAATAATTTTGAGTAGAGAAAGTGAACTATGAAAAGTGACGAATTAATGGGTAGGTGATAAGGCAAATTAATAAGTGATTCAGTGGGAAATTATTAATTACTATGATTTATGGAGTTAGATTTACGTTTCATAATCTCATTCAACTGTTGCTGTAAATGGTTGTAAAAACAAATTAATACATATATGTATTGGTGGTTGGCTAGTTATCTAGGCATACCGGATTTAACACACAATTAATGAGCCCACTTTTTTTTTTTCCTGGGAGGGATTTCTTTTACCTTTTAAAAAAATTGATAATAAAATGTTTTAGTTATTTTTATGTGTTTGGTAGCTTATAGCTTATTTTACCATTAAATAATACCTTTTGCCCCCTAAAATACAGTTATTTAGTAAAATAAAGGGATTATTCTCATGACAGATGGGAAACAGAATTTCAATACAACTTCCGTGCATGGTAAGACAGCCTGTACAGGTTTGGGTAATATGGGAAAGGCTCCAATCGATTGGGGTTTGGGTAAAACTGATTCGAGTTTGGGTAAAACTAAGTGTGGAGCTCCAGATTTTGCGAGTCAGATAGTAGGTATGGATGAGGAATCAAGTCCAGATACTGAAGTTAACGAATTACAATTGGCAGAAATAAAAAAAAAAAAAAATGAAGATTTGAGCAAGGTGAGAAGGAAGTAGTCGATAGTATGGAGGTGGATGCAGTGCCTGTGATGCGCTGAAAGCGACACCAGATGTTTTAAAATTTATAATTGATCGACGACTAATTCTACCATGGCTTTAGGCAAGTGTACCTA
>CAOJBK010359398.1:0-10177 GCA_948294925.1 Codiaeum variegatum | reverse complement strand
TTGATCAGCCATTGACCCTGTCCAGGTAAGTATGGAAACACGTTGCTATTGGATTGTATCTTATAGTCACACTACTGCTCTTCTTTCTCATGTTGTATCGATGTGGGATAACGTTTCCTTATATTCGCACTCCTCTATAGTTAAGCTAAGGAAAAAAAAGTTACTGAATGCCAAAGGCATATGGTTTCTTGCTAAAGAGCTTCTATAAATTCTAAACCTCATAACCTACAAATTTAAAATGCAGAGAATTAAAGCCATATTTTCCAATCAGTGGAAAGATGCATTTGCTTGGTAGTTTCCTCTTTAATTAGTGAAATGAAATCCCTCTTATTGAATGGATTTTTTTTCTAATTGAATTGCAGCCAAAGCTCACCATGGGAATTATTTACTTTGATTGTGCTTGATTTGTTACTTGTTCATGCTATGTGCTTCACTTTTGTGCACTGCCTAAGCAACTGCAAGCCTATTGATAGTCAAGATGAGATTATGTGATTTTCCTGATTACAAAATGCTGGGATATGAAGAGAAAATTGAATCCAATCTCTCTGATGATCCGTAGCTGAAATAACCTTCTTAGTCCTTTATAGCAGGCAGTTCTTATCATATGTGCTAATAATTTTATGTTAAATAAAAGGAATTTCTTTTTCACAAATCATTTGTAAAAAATCAACCCATGGTGATGTGTCTTACGTTGCTGCTGTAAGGAGATGCCACCTTGCTTTTGAATGGAAAAAACCAATATTCTTTTTATCCAAATTTGACATTTTCTTAACCATTGAGTTTCCAGTTAGACACATCTATGCTACTCATCAAATAGTGATTGAATGTTCTTAGACTCTAAAAATTTTAGATCATGGTTAAACTAAAAACTCATCTAATTATATATAATTAAATGGCATCAGACTTTTTTAAGAAAGCCAACGACCATGGAAGAGATCTCAATATCATTACCAAATACCTCAATAAGCCTACATAAATAAACCTCACTGAGATCCTCCTCTAACACTATCCAGTTACAACAAATACAACCACCACCAACCAATCAATGAATTTTCTGTACAAAAATTCCTACATATCTACCTAGGGGTTATGGTAAAAATACATTACAAAGAAACCAAAATTTCACTTGCCCACCAACCCTTCACCTTCTTAGTTTACGGTCGATGCCAGTTAAAACTTTCCTGCCATTTTGAACATCCAATCTGTCCCACTTGTATAGTTTTCCCCCTTTCCACTGGATCGAACCACATAGTACATTTTATGCCATCTCACAGCAGCTGTACATACCTATACCCATGGCACCGCTGAAATAGAAACATGGGAGGGTAAGAGTTTACAATGAGCCTCCAGCATTTTCAAGTCTAACTTGCTCATGAGTTTTCAAAACCTCTGAAGTGAAGTTGCCTAAAGCCTCAAAAATTGGGACCAAACCTGCTTGTAAACTACCTGAAGCTGCATCATGAACTAGTTTAGCAGCTTCCTTATGCCTGACTTTCTCTTCTTCTAATTTCTTCCTCATTGAATCCAAGTCCACCTTCAGGTCATCTAGGGGTGAAACTCCACTATCTGAAGGAACTTTTGACATACCTTTATCTAGTGATGCTTCCTGCTCCTGCTTGATCTTTGCCCTCTCCATGCGTAAGGTCTTCAGTCGCTTCTCAAAATCCTTTGTGACATACTCTGCTTTGATCCGCTGGCGTTGTTCCTCATCTTGTCGTTCCCACAACTGATGCAAGTTTGATGCAAATTCAACCATTGCATTTTCCACTTCCTTCTCAGAAATTCTAACCATACCTTGATACCAATCGTTGCAAATGACAAAAATACATGGAGCACCCATTCTGCTTGGTGAGAAGGGTGCAATTCCATCAGCCGTTTCTTCAGGCTCAATGAGAAGGCACCGTAAAAGCCACTCATTTAATGACTCAATGTATGATTTTTGGGTGGTAATCCAATTATTAAAGCAGGTGCACCAATTCATTAGCTCTGTTTCAAGTTCGAGAGTTGCTCTCAAACCAGAATCTCTTCGCAAACTGGTGTTGGCCTTGAGAGACCTAACTTTGCTCTCCATGATAGCTTGGAACTGTCTCTGATGGCATCTGAGCATAGACTTCCACATTCTTATCAATCTGCAAATAGATAAGGTATTTATCATACCAAAACAGAAGATCCAAAAGGGCTTCAAATCATCAACTGCAAGAAAAATGTTTAGAGGTGCTACCAGCAGTGACTTGTCCTACCATCTTATAATATTTTTATGGTGAAATTCTGAATATTCTCGTAGGACTAAGGCATATCAACCAAAGCAATTCTTTAAAAATTTCAACTAACAGCCCAAGGGAAGTTGGAAAAATTAATAACAAAATACCTCATAGGTGTCTTAAAATAGATAATCAGTGAATTACGACTAATATTTAGGAGGAACATGCAGCAGCGTAAGGACAGCATCATTGTGCAGGAATTTAAGCATTATCCAGCAAATGAATTGCTGAATCGTCAAATCAGATGCAAGGATGCCATCAAAAAAAAATCAGATGCAAGGATGAGGTGTGAAAGTGTTCATATAGCAGCACACTGCCAACCCTTTTTATAGTAGTTAACAATGCACTATACTGGCTCATTGGTACCTACAAGGTTAATTGGACAAGGGCTGCCAAATGGTATATTGGAACCTGATGTTCACATGAATATATAACAGGAGAGTGTAAAATGAATGTACAGTGCTAGAAACTTGTGACATCAATCAGACCAAGGAATAGAGGAGTTAAATACCCATGAATCAATTCATTGATTTGAGGCTGCAATTCTTCATCCCTCAACCTGTGTATCTTGCTTGAGATGGTATCAACAGCCCTGATAGTAACATTTATTTTTGTCAGCAACTTCCTTATTGAAGCCTGGGCAGCATCAATCTTACTAGACTCAGCCCCATGCTCATCTAAACTTTTTAATCTCTTGCACTGTTTTTCATATATTACTCGTAGCCTTTCTTCATCCTAAAATCAGCAGAAACACCTAGACATAGTAAGAAAGATTCTACAGCAATTAAAGAAGTGTGAAAGCACTTGAAACCGCAAACGATAGTTTCCCGCCTAGAAAGAAGCATGAATATTTTGCTTTCATTTTTTTTCTGTACTTAAGTTTAGGTTAGCTAGTTGGTTATCTTTTCTTACTTCCATATGGAAGAGAATAAACTTCTAGATGAGTCTATGCAAACACCCTCCAAAATAGGAAGATGAATTCCACATCAAATTGGTTCTGGAACACAAAATTCATCAACAACTAGGAAGCTGTGGTATTGACTTCAAAGTTCATAATTGGATGATTATGCAGTATGAAAGATGAAAACTAAGACATTTTCAGCCTTTCATACCTTAACTTCCTTGTATAGTTTCTTCTCCCAAGCATAAATTTTCTCTAGGGTAGATGATAAGTTCCTAGGCTTCATGTTGAAATCATTTGCAGGTTCTCCAGAGTATGCTTTTGCCATTTTCATTGTCCTGGACGAGATATGTACTGATGGCCTGGTAGGAGGATTTGATGACACCAGATATAAGATCCGGGAGAAGATCACTGCATCAAGTTATCAAAATGTATTGACATTAAAACAAAAGAATCCAATTATACCAACAACAAAAATTCTCCAATAAAAGACTGTTTGACAGTGGGGCAACAGACACGAATTAGTTCCTGGACAAACTAACTTGCAAGTGTCAATCTCTATATTTAAAGGTTTCCATTTTCAATCAGGAATTTTACATTTTATTTTCTTTCACTGTAAAGCCTAAACTAGTGTGTCCTATAGCAAGTGCATTTCAAAAGAGCAACTAGCACAACAAACTCAAACAGGCAATCTTTTAAGGACAACAATAAAGCAATAATAAGAACTTGTAAAAGAATGAATAAGGAAATAGCATAAATAGCCTAAGCAAGGTGGTCCTTCGCAACCTTTAAGCAAGGTGTTCCTTCGTTGGTAAGGCAACTTGCTCACTTCAAGCAATGAAGCAACCTCCTTACCATAACCAGATGCAGTCTCAAATTCATCTCTAATTTCTTTCACCACTTCTTGAAGATCCCTAGTCCCATGAACCGATAACGTAGTTAAGCTACTCTGTTTAGAAGATTCTACATCCACCATAGAAGCCTCATCAACCTCAAAGCTTACTCTTTTCTTTGTCACAGAGTCCTCATCAGGACTCTTCGAAACAATACTGTCAGGACTACGAAATGTATCAGGACTAGCACTAGTCTTAATTTCCTTGCCCTTAATCGACTCCATACTCTCACTACAGCTTTGAGTGGGCACTGATTTTGAGGTTCCCTCTCCAAAATTTTTATTCACCTGTTCAGTGAATTTGAATTTGCCATTCACACTAATTTCCTCTTTAGCTTTGTATTTTTCTTTGTTAATTTCCTTTATTACTTCTTGTTCAGTTTCATCTTCCAAATCAGGAATCCCTTCCCTTTCTCTTACTTCCTTCGAATCCGGACTACTCGAAATTGACCTGTACCCGTATCTACCAGCTGCAGAGTAATAAGGATACCCACCACCATCGTTATCATAGGTGTCGAAGACATTCAAGAAGTCCCACGTCGATACTCTAGGCGGAGATGGCGGGGCCGGTGGCGCCCTTTGAGGACTCTGTTCCTTCGGAGGTGAACCCATCATGGGGTACCCGAAATACCCGCCATTTTCATAAAAACTCGAGTAGCCGTTCACAGTTGGATCCTCATACACCACCTTCTTGGCCGGAGTGGCAGACTTCTTCATGTAATACATGTTGGGGTAAGAATTAGAGAAGGGGAACGGGTACTGGTATGACGGGTAGGAATATGGATTTGAATTTGGATTATCATCTCCAGTATAATTATAACCCCAATTTCCTTGTGAAGGATAATCACTAAAATCGTAAGAACTAGAAGGCATTTCTCGCTGTTTTTCGTCTTCGTGTCCTTCTTCCTCGGGCGTGTCATGGATGTGGATATGACCCGAATCAGAATCCAAATCCGACCCGGATGATGACAAATGCAAGTGCGAATCTTCAATGTCCTCTTCTTCTTCCCTGTTTTTAGCCGTATTATGATAATCATTATGAGAACTTCCGTCAATTGAATGTGAAATCGATGTTGATGTGGAGGAATTTTTGGATTTATGCTTCAATTTGCCTTCTCGAGAAGGTAATGTCAAAACAGGGGAACCAGGGGAAGATGAAGAAGCAATCACGAGCTCCTCATCGACAAATCGGCGAATAGCATCTCCGACATCTCTTAAAGAATGAAAATACAAGACATGAGCAGCGGCGAGAGCGTAACGGTGGTCAGATGCAGCTTTGATAAGTTGTTTACGCTCTCGGCAACGAGTCACAAGGGGCAAATCATCGACCTTGGATCCTCCGCAGCCCATAGCAAAAATGATAAGAAGAAACTCAATTGAAAGAGAAATCGAAAGCGAATAGCATTCATGGTGATGATGGTGCTTTGAATTCCTGAGTGTACAAATGAAGAGAAAAAGGAAGCATTGTAAGTAACGATTAGATCAAAGTGAAAAAACTGAAAGAGGGGAAAAAGAAAAAGTAAAGTTTCAATTAAATAAGAAAAAACAGAGTACAGAGCTATCATTCATATTCATGCATGTACAAATACAGAAGAAACAGATTAAAAAAAACAGTATAGAAATCGTGCATGGAAGAAAGAGAAAGAGATAAAGATCTGACCGTTAAAACTGATGAGATAGAGAGACAACTGTCCATACAATGGAAGGAGAAGTGTGAAAAATTGTTGATGAAACTGAGATACGGGATTTAGTTTATTAGTAGTAGTAATTTTAAAAGGAAAATGCATAGAGATGCGTGACGGGGTTTTAGAGATCTGTCAGTAATTGAGTTAGGGTTCAGACAGAATTGGGATTCCTCTGTCTTCTATTCTCTCTATATGTAAACTGAACAGATTTCAGAGAGAAAGAAGAAGGATCGTGGAACCCGCCATTGTAACAGACCCTGTTATTATCATTACTCCTACCATTTTCGTCGTTTTTCTTTTCTTCTCTTCTTTAATTAATATAACTGCTTTAATTACAATATTCGGTTTTGTTTTTCTTTTTTTTTTTTCCTGTATACATTTTTCAAAATTACATGACTACATTGGTAGTCTTTTATTTAATACTCCCAACGTCTCGAAAAGGATAGGTCTTTTTTTTTTTATTTGTTCAAAATTATATGACACTTTTAAAGTTATTAATTTAATTATTAATATATTATCAATAAATATATATTAATTAAAAATTATAAATAAATAATTTTTTTTTAATTATTAATTTAATTAAATCAATTAATTTTTTAAATATGTATAAAAAATTTTAAATAGTTTATTTTTTACTAACAGATTAAGTATTTTATTTTTTTTTATTTTTAATTCAAGTTCAATAATCTCTTAAATTTATTTTTTAAAATATTATTAAAAAATTTATTTTTTATTTTAAATAAAAAGTGAAATGAGTATATATTCCAACAGTATTCCTTTTTTTAGTCTCTATTTAATTTTTTATCAATATAAGAGAAAGTAAATAAATAAATTTAAGAGTGATTTTTCTCCCTCCTTAAATTTAAAAAGAAATAAAATAACTCTTAAAAAAATTTAAGTAAAAATCAGATTTTAAAAGAGTTGAAAAGCCAAAATTTAAACTTCATTCTTTAAAAATAAGGAAGAAGTCTAAACAAGTAGTATACTGGACTTAGCCATATATAACAAAAAATTTATGAAAAATTAATAAAATAAAATTTATAATATCATTTATATATTATAATATGATATATTTAAAAAAATAGTGGTTTGATTTTGACCATTAAAATTAAAATATAACAGTCAATTATGGATAAAAAAATTAAATTTTTTGTTATATATTACTGCATTTATACTATTAAAATAACATTTTTGATTGTCTTTCTTTTTCTCTTCTTTAAGCTTCTCCCTTGTTTGCGAATAAGGGTTGCACTAGTGATGATAATTACTGGTGGGAGTACTGTTTTCTACTCTTTTTATCTATATTTCTCAATAGTTTATATTGTTCTTATCTTAGTTTCAACATAATTTGAGAATAAAGTTCAGGGGAATAAGGCCACCTCTAGTGCTAGTGGGTGGCACTATTCAAAGTAATATTTTGTGCTTGCTCATTTACTTATTTAAGAGTATTGTTGTTAGAGGGCCAAATATTGAATCGTCTCGAGGTTTTTATGGCCAATAGTGGTTGAATCAAAGGGTTCAAAGGTTGCATGTACACTCCTGGTTATTGATAAAAAAAATGAATTGGTGGTTTTTTTTGAAGGCGGGGTAAATCTTTTGGGAGAAATCCTAGTCTCTAGCTGGAAATATGTGTTTTCGATTGTTCCTTGGCCTCAATAGTTGTTCTCTGTCATTCTCTTAATATGGGCTTAGATCAATTAGTGCGTGCTCTATCTGTACAACTCGTTGTTTGTTGTCGTTTGCTTATTCCTACCATATTCTAGGTGGTTGATTGCAATTGTACCAACGGAGTTGTTCTCTGTGTGTCTTTGGGAGAAACATGGCTAGGTTGGTTTAGGTTTGTGGCCTTCTGGCCGATTTCATGAGCATTAAGGCTCTCCATTGTAAACCCATTTATTAGGTTATTTATTTTTGGATACTTTGATTGGTCGTGATTATAGAGGCTGAAATAGATGAAGTTCGTATTGAGTGGGCAAACTATTTTTCTAGAGTTCTTGCACTTACCAAATTTGTACATGGAGTTGCCTTTTGAATTATGGTGATTGTTATTTATATTACTTGGAATTCCTAACCTGATTTTAGAAGGCCTTGTACTTGGTATATCTTAGCTTACTTAATATAACTCAAGTATAATTTAGTATTGTTGCTTGTTGAAATGTTATGACACGGTTTCTTTTAGATGTTATTGAATTGATGCAAATATTGGATCAATTTAGTTATATATTTAATTTTCTTATGTGATCAGCATGCATATTTTTTAATTAAATAGTAAATATATAGCACGAGTGGTTTTTAATTAATTTTATGGCAAAAAATATGTCATGAGTATGACCTTGCAAATTTATTTTTCCATCAATAAATATGAAATTTAAGTAATGAAAAAATCCCGCTACAATTTAAAAAATAAAAGTGTTAAAAGTCAAAAAACGGTGTTGAAAAAAAATAATATGAACCAATTTTGATTGGTATTTCCAATCATAGATTGATAACGGTTAAAAAAAAGAGCACAAAAATTCAAAAAAATGACGACAATTTTCAAAAAGTACTATTGTTGGCTCCAAAAAATATTATGATCGGTATGTGCTTGATATCAACAAACATAAATTAATGATGATTATGAGCATGATATCCTCTCTTCATGTTACCAATAATGACGGTAAAAATAATTGACGTCTACCTCTTAATATGATAGTTTTATTAGTCACTATAGGTCATTTTTCTTGTAATGTAATTTAGCCTACTTTCTTTTTTTGATAATAATTGTACTATGTACTAAGTGGGTTAATCCATTTTCTGTTGGACTGAAATTTTATATTTTCTAGGCAAAAAAATTATATTATTAAATAAAGCGTTAATTGCATTAAAAAATCACGCACTTTAATAAAATTTGCAAATTTTTATGAACATTTAATTTTGACATACGAACTTTCTAATTTTGATGAAATTAAAAAGTGAGTTAAGAGGGTTAGGTTTTATACATATCATGAACCCTTCAATGCTCAAGTCAGTAGCCTAGGATTTTTTAAACCTCTTGCAGACCCACTAAGACTGGATTGAAATTGGAATTTAGTGAAAGTAGGATTTTTTTTATTATTATGCATTGGAATCTCTGCCATTATTCCCTTCATATGGTGTTTGAGATGATGTTGACGATGCAGGTGGAGCATTAAAGATTGCTCCAAGTGTTTCTCATAAGATTCTCAAGGATAGTGGTCCTCGATGATCGTGAAAACACGTGTCCCAATGTGTAGAGGAGTATTCTATTGACTAGGTGTTCTTTGCCATGTGTCAGTAGATAACTCTTTGGGTGGACCCCACAGGATTTCAGTATCAGAAGCCCAAAAGGTTGGGGTATGGCTTCAGCTTCGTGACTTTATATGGCTCCTTTGATGGTTTTTATCATTTTGTGGCCCATGGGTTGTGATGAACAAGAGTTGTTTACTTGTAAGAATCAATCCTTACATAGACAACGTGCAGCTTGCGGGAATTGATGAACAAGTGTTGTTCCCTTGCAAGATTTCAATCGACCCACTAGAGATTCACCCCAATGAAATCTTCATTTCCAACTTGGAAGTGTAGGATTCGTCAAGTTAGTGGGAGTACTATTTTTATTAAAGACCAAATTAAATAGTAGATTTACGTTTCACATAAAATAAAATAATTTTATTATTTTCAGCAATTAGTCTGATAACTATAACAAATCTCATCCACTAAATGACATAACAAATGAATAAAATTTATGGGATCAAATTATGTGGATTGGTTGGGAACCTATAATTTGTCCTAACTTATGAGATAAGTATAGATAAAGAAATCCACAAAAGAAGCTTCTCACATAGAAAAGGAAAAAGTTTTCATTGCTTTGGATATTAGAAGTATGTTGTCAGAGGTATTTAGAATACTTTAAGGATAATAGCAAAAGCAAGAGATTAATGCACCTTGAAAAGGGTACAATTTTCAATTGTTCTACTTCTAATATTCCATATAGTTTATTTATTGATTGCATGAACCTTGTGAAGGTAAAAGCAAACAATAAGAGTTTGGAGAAATGGAAGTAATTCAATTATTGGGACAAGTGTTGTTTCAAGGGCAATTGGATTAAACCCCATTGATATGAGATATTGTGTTTTTGTTAAAAAACATTTTGTATGCACCTAATGTCTTTAAAACATTATTTCTTAAACTAGTTTGAATAGTATGAGTTTTGAACTCAGATTTTGAGAAATATGTCTCTATTATTGCAATAGAGTTATTGGCATGGGTCATACTTAAATATTTCTATTATTAGATAATGGAACAACAAAACAACTCCAAGCTTAAGTAATATTAATGCCATGATTAAAACCTAATCCTAATTCAAAATTAATTTAGTCTCTTAGAACTAGACTATTTAGCCAAAGATAAAGATTCTAAGGTTGGAGAATATGGGGATCCTAGA
>CAOJBK010359155.1:0-12093 GCA_948294925.1 Codiaeum variegatum | reverse complement strand
GCTAAACACATTCTTAACAACTTAACATAAGTTTAAAACTTCAAAGAAATGGAGAGAACAAGTTAAACTGCAGAACACATAAGATTCAAACAAATCACCAAAATCTCTTTTAGGCATTTCATCAAACACTTCACATGCTGCTCAAATCTCTTAAATAACACCTATACATAGCAACTCAATTTCAACTCATATCAATCGTATCAAAAGCCATTAAATCCAAATACTCAACTTCATCCTGGAAAATCTACTTCATGCTCCCTCCTCCCCACTTTTAAAACCTAAATGCTTCTACCATATACTTTGAGCTTACTTCAATAGCAAAACAAACTCATTCTCCAACTTCTCTAATAATAAGTTTTCAACAATTAATCATCAATTCAAGCAATCAAAGACAAAGAGATCATGGAAGCCAATTCGTGATACCATTAGAGAGTAAAAATCAAATTGATGAAAATTCTTCAATTACAAATATATCTAAAACAAAACTAATCACTACTACTTGAATTCAAATGAACAAGGTACCGTGCTTTGCTTTCACGATTGACGTTACAGAATCAAGTGAAGGTTACGGTGCAGAGCTTCAAGTGTCTTTCAGAAAACGCTCCATTACTCTGGTCGAAGAGAGGAGATTTGAAGTCGCAGGGGCAAGATATTTGGATTTATGTACATACACAGATTTGCAGTTAGTTGGGCTGGACCAGCTCTACAGGCCCAAAATTTGCCAAAATAATTATAACTAACAAATCAAATTTATAAATTTGGAACAGTTTTTTCGGTTATATAAATTGGTTCAGTTATATTTTTTAAAATTAAAATTTTTTTATTCAAACTGAACTATATTATTATTTAATAAAATTAATATTATTTATAATTTTTAAAATATTATTAAAATAGACTATTAATATTTATATTTAATATATTAATAATTCTATAAATAATGGACGGTAAAAAAAAAATCTATAAATAATTTCCTAAAAAAATAATTATATAAATAATAATATTTAAGAATAATATATAACACTTATTGAAATATCACATAATTATATAAAAAAAATAGTGTAAAATAAAATATTTCGATTACATATTGCTCAGCCCATATTAGAATCTAATTATCCCTATTTTTTGCTATCAAAGTAATTTTATTCCTCCGTTTATCTATAATCATTGTATGTGACTACATCAATCCTTTTATTCTCTGCCTCTAATGGCTCCGGCTGTCGAAGGAGGAGCCCCCTCACCATCTTCATCATTTTATTGTCCCATTTTCTTGGGTTTAGTATTTTTTTTGTCTCAGAAATAATAATTCTTAGCCTTTTTACTTTTGTAGATACCCTTGTTTGTAGGGATGGTTTATGTTATCTTTTGATTGTTTTGTGGATAAGTTGGTGTTCAAGTGATTGCTAGTGAAGGTGCAATGCACCTAACGTGCCGAGAGATATTTTCAATAAAAAATAGTATTGTTATCTTTTAACTTTGCAAAAAAATAATAAATTAGTTATAAAATTTAAAAATTCTAATATCTTATTGATTTGGTGTATGGGATTAGTTTATACTCCAAATTTAGATTAGAATTTTCCTTTAAAGTCCAGCTAAATTCCGGCTTTTTGGGTCAGTTGTTAGTGAAGAGAGGTAAAATTAAAGGGCTTGTTATTGCATGTTATGGTCTCATCTTAGAGAAACATGAGAATTTTATTTGTTGCTGATTTGATGGGTTAATTGTAACATCAGGTATTGAACTTTGTAAACTTTATGTTATGGCATGCTCATGGCTCGATTCAGTTTTAAAGCAGGCTTAAATCCTGGATGGTGCTTTTACAAGTGGTTGAGTCCAACAGAAATTTGCTCCTCTTTGAAGTGCCGAATGTCCTAACCACGAGCAACTCAAGCTCCATTTTTAAAAAGAAAAGTTGTCATTGATTTATAATCACCAATACCATAAAATTTTATGCAAAAATAGTTAAAATGTAATATTTCATTAAGAATTGCAATAACAAGATAAAATATGATGAATCCCACTAATATTAGAAAAATAAAGAAATTTCATTAATATTCATAAGAGAGATATTAAGATCCTGAAAAGTTAAAAATTTGAGAATTTTGGATATTAAGTTGAGAAATTTGAGAGTTTTGAATATTGAGTTGAATGTAAACTGTTTAAGAAAATAAAAAGGATCGAGGAAGATAGAAATGAAAATTTGAACTAAAATATCTATATTTGTTGAAAAAGTTAAAAAGGATATACTATTTTCATATTTTTTCAATTAAAAGAGTAATATAAGATGGTATTATAAAATTGCATTTCTAAACTTTTTAAAACCACCAAAATTTTTTCCAATCCTCAAGTTTAATTATATACTATATAGACAACTAGTGACGCATTCAAAAATTATATAATAGAAAATGATATCTTCTATAGTTATTTTGTTTAAAAAATAAAGTAATTTATTTTGCTCGTGAAAAAACTATTTTTTTTCTAATGAAAATCACAATTAGATTTTTATATTTTCCATAATTTCAATTTTTTTTATAATTTGTCTTAAGTATGAAAAAATTTTAATTTTATATCAATATAACTTATTTTATATAAAATAATTTATTGCATAAGAAAGAAAATCTGTAATAGGAGAAAAAATTATAATTTTCTTGTAAAATGCACCACATAAAGTAAAATTTAAATTATTTTGTTCAAAATCATAGTACAACATTTTCATATAATTATTATTTTACTTAAAATAAGTCCTACTTTCATAAAATTAAAATTTATTTTCCACATAAGAGGAATTGCCAAAAAAAAAGTTAAATTTGTGAAAAAATATAAATAAGATTTTTTATATATAAAAAAATAATTTGCAATAGATAGTAGTGGAACATTTATAATTTATATTCTTTTCTAATTTTCCATAATAGTCATTTTTAAATACATTTTTTTTTCTTAGAATATTAATTTATTACTCAAAATATAAGTTACAACTTACAACAATAGGTAGAATTCTTGTCAAGGGATGTGACACATGCATAGAAAGAAAGGATAAGAAAATGAATTCCAAAGTAATCAGTTTTCATATGAGCTTGCTGTACATTTTGAGTCTTGTACACGTTTTGAAAAAAAATTCAAATATGTCATAAAATTTGAAAAAAATATCACAGTTTTAATACACTTTTAATATTTTCATAAAAATCAATGCGTCTCTTTTTTTAACGATACTTTTAATCTCATTTGATATTTTTCATTAGAGAAATGGATATATTGATCTTTTTTAGAAAATATCAAGAGTGTATTTAATATTTTTTCAAATATGAGGTTTAGATTTTATAATTTAAATATTTAAAAAAAATTAAAGCTTTTAGATTCAGTTTCTTGAGTTTTCTTTCTGATCAGAGAATATAGTCTGTACATTGAGTCATTCACACGTCTAAAATTTGCCAAGACAAACAGATAAAAACATCTCTCAGTTTGTCAAACAACCACCATAATGATTTGTTCTAACAACCACTTCTCTTAATTCAAACTTCACTCACTTTGCTTCTTATTATGAACTTTTTCTAATTAATTTTATTGCTAATTTGATAAGTTTAATAATTTCTTTTACAAGTATGAAAGTGAAAGTTTAAAGTTATTAGCTTAAAATTCATGAAATTTTTATCAATTTAATCAAACATACAACAAAAGTTAAAAGTAAAACTAACTTAGCTAGCTTAATAAATCCCATAAAGAAATTATCCTAGTAATTATTCTAGAATGAAACTAGCTTAATAATTACTTTATCCATTTTGAAATAAGTGGTCGTTATGCTTACAAATGACAAACTTTGACTTTTAATTATTTTTAAAATACATAAGTAAAAACTATAAAAAAATAATCGTATAAAAGTATTATTCGAGACGAACGTATTGATATATTTTTTATATTATAATTTTAAATATTTTTTTTATAAATTAGTTTTTAGCACAAAAAATAAAACGACTACTTATTTCAGAATAAAAGGAGTAAGCATTATTAATAAATTATAGAGTTATGACTATGATCATGCGCTCCTAAACTTTAAAATATAAAAATTTAATTATATATTTAATAAGGATTAAAAATAGCCTAAAATGCTCCGGCGATACATGTATTAGGGGTTCGCACTCCTCCTTCTATATATTAAAAAAAAATACTCTTTCAATTTCAAAATATAAAAAATTTTCATTTTTTAATATTTTATTTTGATATTAAATATTTTTTAAAATATATTAATAAAAATTATAAAAATATAATATTATAAAACTACTTTTTAATATAAATCTCACTATATAAATTTTATAATTTTTATAAATATATATATTATAAAAAATTTGTGATTAAAGTTCAGCTTTAAAAAATAAACACATCTTATATTTAAAAACGTAACTCTTTTTTATGCACATTTTTTTTTTCATATTAAAAACCATATTAATTTGGGTGTTAGAGTCTCATTCTGGAGCCTTTCTAAGACTTTTTCTGCTCTTTTTCCATTTACAGGCCTTCATGAGATCTATATCCAATAAAAAGTTTTTGCCTACACATATTTTAAAATTTATGGCTAATTTACTTTTTTTTTTTACCGCATGAACCACCAAAAGCAAAAATTGTTCCAAATTCGTAATTATTGCACTAAGTCCTATTCCAATCATATGTGCATTATATCTATAGTTCAAAATTCTAATCACTATAATGATATTATCATTAATTTTTCATAATAATTTCATTTACCACATGAATTACCAATTTTGCCCTGCCTTTCTAACAATTATAAAAGCTCCCTCTTTTCCCTCCAAATTCTCCGTCAACACAATGCTTCAATTTATTCACACTTCCCTTCTCATATTTCTTCTCTATAACGTTTCTCCCATAGCCACCTCCACGTCATCATCACCACCTTCCACGTGGCATCATTTCAAGACTTTTCTCAATGCAAAGAGAGGCAACAGCTTAACTGGCCTGTCCGATCTCAAAAAATACTTCCACCGCTTCGGTTACTTAACGTTAACGGATGTCAACAACGTAACAGACATATTCGACACTCCATTTGAATTTGCGATTTTCCGTTATCAAGCTAAATTAAGTCTCCCAATCACTGGTAAGCTCGATTTTTATACTTTATCTGAAATAATGTCGCCGAGGTGCGGCGTCACAGATACAAATCGGAAAGTTCACCTTAAGAGAAACTACGTTTATTTTCCGGAAAAACCACGGTGGGCTCGCCAAGAACCGATGGTTTTAACTTAATCATTTTCGCCAGAAAATTTGGTTAGTTACTTGAGCTTAACGGAGATAAGAACGGTGTTTAAACGTGTATTTAACCGGTGGGGATCAGTGATTCCAGTAAATTTTAAAGAGACAGACGATTACAGTTTCGCTGACATTAAAATCGGATTTTACAGCGGCGATCACTGCAATGGAGAGCCGTTTGATGGAGTTTTAGGAGTGTTGGCCCACTCATTTTCACCGGAAAGCGGGAAATATCATCTTGATGGTTCAGAAACAAGGGCCGTTGATATTGAAAAAGAGAAATCAAAAGTAGCCGTTGATTTAGAATCAGTGGCTCTTCATGAGATTGGACATTTGTTAGGGCTAGCCCACTCGTCTGTTAAAGAGACCGTTATGTATCCAAGTTTAAAACCTAAGAGGAAGAAGGTGGAATTGAGTGTGTATGATGTACAAGGAATTCAAGCTTTGTATGGTTCTAATCCTAATTATATACTAACTCTTTATTAGAATCTGATCTTTCTATAAATCAAGCCGTTCATTTTAACATCAGAACTTTTCTATGGCCCGCATTAGTTTTGATATTTTCTTTTTGTTTGTGCATAGATACATAGAATAGAATTAACACATGTAGAACTATAACATTCATCACAACATAGTAACTGAATTTTTTAATGTATTTTTATTATTTTTTTAAATATATTTGTATTCAATAAGTGAAAATTAATTCAATTTAATGCTCTGTTTCTTTTCTACGCTTGATGCATGCTGTAAAATTAATTAAAAAAAATATTTTTTTGATTATAGAAAAATTAAATATTTTTTAAGAAAATGACTTTCTATTTCCATTTTAAAAATAAGATATGATCTTTTAAATTTTATCAAAGTTATGAAAAATATTAAAATTAAATAAATATATCTTAATTAATATATTAATTAACAATAATTCCTTCCGGCTAATTCCGACCATCACCGATGCCAGTTATCACTCCATTCGATGACAGCCGATTGCCATAAAATTTTTTAAAAATATTATTTTATGTAATTTTATTGTATACTTAATTATAAATTATTGAATTTTAAATATTTTGATAGCTTTTTATATAATAAAGAAAATAATAATTTTTAAAACATGTTAAACATTAAAAAATAATTTTTTTTTAAATTTAGTTGTATAATCAAATAATAAAAATAATTTATTTTTTAAAAAAATATTTTGTAGAAATAAGTTATTGTTTAGAAATAAACAGAGTCTAAATGCAATTTAAAATATATATATTTTTAATTAGTTTCTTTAGTTAGGTGGTCAGTTACTAAATTTCAGTGTTTGGTAAAACCCAAACATCTCACGTCGTTTCATTGTGAAGGACTCAACTAATTTCAGCATGAATTCTACTACGTGTTCTGCAAGTTTTTTGAATGTGTACGTTAATTAATAAAGATTTGAAATTATGAATAAACACTATGTGATGGATGAATCTTTACACTTAAAAGATTTTAAGTTTAATTGAGTTTTTTTTTTTTTAAAGTTTATTTTGGTTATATACACCTTAATAAAAATTAGTTGCAGTGGTCAACTTTCATCAAGAAAGGTTGGAGTGGGCACCAATCTGACTAGACTCGAAAAATCATAATGGTTTGAAAAAAATGATTTAAATGGTTCAGTTCGGATATAAGTGTTATGAAATTCGGATATGGTTAATCAGGTCGGTGAAGAATAATTTTTAACCGAATCCGTCCGATTAATTAATATATCATTAATCATAATTTCTAAAACCTATATATAAATACCTTTTTTTCTCACCCTAATCCACTTTTCCCACTCTTGTTTCTCCAGAGCATCTTTCTCATTTTCTGAAACTCTCACATTCGAATCCTTTCAACTCTCAGAGAAGAAATAACTCATTTATTTCTTTATATTCTCTAGAAACCCCTAAAAACCCCTCTTAATTCTTAATTTTGATACTCTTTTCTCATTCTTTACCTATTATATTATTTTGATCTGATGTGTTCATGATCTGAGTCAGAGTCAGAGGTATATTTTTTTTTAATCTTCTTTTAATAAACTCGTTTCATTCTCATTTCTTCTTCTACAACCATAAAAATTAATATTTCTTATGTTTTAAATTGAAGGAATGAAGGTATGATAGAAGTTCTCTAATTTGGTGAAAGCTCTCTAATATGGAAGCTCTTATAATTTGATCTATCTCTGAGTATCGATCGAACACTTGCAATTCAAAAAAATGTATATTTTCAAACTTATTTTATTTCATGAAATAAAATCATTTTTTCTTTGTTTATAACTCGCTAACCTCTGTGTTCATCTTGCATGCAAGAAAAATTGTGTGATTTAGGAGAAGCTATGTCTACCTGAGCCTCTATTTCATTTTCGACCCTTCAATCAAAAGGTAAAATTGTAAAAAATATAACAAATCATCTCTTGTTTCTATTTTATTGTTCATTTAAAGCTACTAACAATTGATTTTTGCTTTTATTGCATGTGGAGTAAATAAGAAATGGTGGAAGCTTAGTCTCAGAATTACTGCAATTTCTATATCTACTTTTCCAATTAGCAGATATACAAGAAGGTAATTTTTTAAAAATCCTAAAAAATAAAAATGATGAATTGATGGGATTCTGGGGAAAAATTGTTGATAAAACGTTTTCTAATTTTTTTTAAATTTAAGAACCTGTTTTAATTTTAAATAAATTTTTTAAAAGATTTTACTGTTTATATTAACTTCATATATGTTTTAAAGTTTAATTTGAGACTTTTAGTTATTATCTGTGGATTTTATTAATATTTTTGAAATATGATTTAGGATTTTATTTTTATTAATCTGTTGAGACTCAATCAGTATCTTCTTTCCTTATATAGATTTATAACTCTCTTTGCACAGGTAATAAAAGCTTTAAGTTTGTATTTTATTTGTGATTTTGCATCTGTTTTTATTATTTTAGAATTTGATCATCAAATATGTCTTTGTAGACTTTAGTGGTGTTGTAAATTAATCACACCCAATTAATTTAACAACATCAGCAGTGGTAATTTTACTATCTTAGTTCATGTTTAAATTTTTTTAGTATTTAAAATTGAAACATATTTATTTACTAAAATTCTTATGTTTTTATGTTTGTAGATGAATGCTCATTAGTCACAGGGCATTGAATCAATTGGCAGCATTGCCAGTGAATCTAGTGTACTTGTTGGTAGAATCTCACAACCTGAAGCTCATAATCAAACAAATACAAATGAGTAAATAATTGCTGCTTCTGCTACAATCCCACCAAAGCCAACAAATATAAAGAGGAAAGAACTTGATCCCAGAAGTGTTGTATGGGATCATTTCACTAAGATCAGAGATGAGCAAGGTGAGGTAATTTCTGCTAAATGCAATTACTGCACTAAAGTATATGCATGCCACTCTAAACAACATGGTACTACCACATTAAGGTTTAACATGTTAGGTTACAAAAAGAATGAAACCTCTATTCAACATAAACAAGTTATCTTAAACTTTAGGAAAAGTAATGACAGTGATAATATGAATCCTAACGAGGAAGGGTAAGGGCAGGGTAGCCTAGGATGTTGGAAGTTTGATCAGGATGCAATTAGAAAGCCAGCTGCATATATGATCATAGTAGATGAGTTGCCCTTTAGTCATGTAGAGGGTGTTAGGTTTAGGCACATGATGAATACTGCATGTCCTGGGTTCAAAGTTCCATCTAGGAGAATAGTCACCAATCACTGTTATCAGTTGTATGTGTTTGAGAGAAACAAATTAAAATCTTTTTTGAAAAATTATAGTTAGAGAGTCAGTCTAACTATTGATTGTTAGATTAGAATCCAAAGAATCAACTATATTTGCACAAATGTCCATTTCATTGATGATGATTGGATATTACATAAGAAAATTCTGTCTTTCACACTGTAACAAGTCATAAGGGGGAATATGTTGGGAAAACTTTAGAAAACTATCTTTTTGATTGGGGCATTAATAACATCTCTACCATAGCAATCGATAATGCCTCATCAAATGACACTGGCCTTCAATACCTTAAGATGAGAATGGCAAATTAGGGTGGAAGCATATCAAACTATAAATACCTTCACATGAGATGCATTGCACACATTCTCAACTTAGTTGTACAGGATGGTCTTAAAGATGTTAGCCCCTCAGTGTCTAAGATTACGGATGCAATTAGACATATTAGGAATTCACCACAAAGAATTAAGAAGTTCAAAAAGTTAGTCAAGTAACTACGAGTTGATTGCAAAAAGTCTTTGTTATTAGATGTTCCAACAAGGAAGAATTCCACATTTATGATGTTGGATGTTGCCACCAAATATGACAGGGACTTTGATAGGATTCAAGAGCAAGATTTTAGCTTTGTTGTTGACTTGGATGATGCCCCAAACTATCCTAACTTTTTAGATTTCATGGATTGTAGGAAAATGGTTGATTGTTTGAGAGTTTTTTATGAGTTGCCTAACAAAATTTCTAGTTGTTTGTATGTCACCTCAAATTCATTTTTTACTGAAATCTCCACCCTTTATGTCATGTTAAAAAACATATGTGAATCACCAGAACCTGATTTAACATTAATGGATAGTAGAATGAAGGAGAAGTATGGCAAGTACTGGGGGGGGGGGCAGGTTGTTTAACAAAATGAACTTTCTTTTTTTTTTGCAAGTGTCATTGACCCTAGGAAAAAATTAGACTTTCTTGCATACACTTTTAAACTCATATATGGTGATGAACAAGGTGGAAACTTGTATTCAAAAATTAAAACTGATCTTTACCAATTGTATTCTTAATATGAAGTTATGTATGGAAAACCTCCTTCTCCCTCGCAATATGATTCACAAAGCACTGCCAGTAGTGAAAGCTCCTTTTATGTTTCTTCCTTTTCTTCCTTAGATTCAATGTCCCTTAGAGCAAAATTCCAATAACATAAGAGGGAAACAAGAATGAGTGGAAGTAAGAAATATGAGATTGATATATATTTGAGTGAGGAGACTATTGATGGTAGTCTAGATATCCTCAAGTGGTGGAAGCAGAACTCTGTTAGATTTCCAATCATTTTTAAGTTTGTTAGAAATATCCTCTTTGCCCCTATATCCACAGTAGCCTCTGAGAGTGCATTTAAACTAGTGGTAGGGTTCTATACTCATTTAGGAGTTATTTAACTCCTAGAATTATGGAAGCATTGGTTTGTGCACAGGATTGGTTTAGACCATCAACTAAGTCTTTAATCATTGAAGAATACCTAGATGAGATTGAACAAGGTGGAAGCTTACTTGTACTCTCAATTTTTTCCATTACAATCTATGTTTTTGGTTTTAATCCTCATTGAGTATCTAAAGAATTACCAAATGTTGGGTTGGGTCATTCTATTGTTGGAGGCTGCTAATTTTTTTACATGGTTTGGTTACTGCTTATTTCAAATATTATTATGTTTTTATTTTTTTCTGATTTGTTTAGTATCATTGATTCTGAAATTGGTATCCCACTAATCTCTGATGTAGATTTTTATTATTGCTTCAGTTCATATTATTTTTTAAATTTTGCAGATGGTCAACATATATACCTATTATTTAGATTTTTTTTTTATCTTAACCTTCTATTTTCTGGTATATATACTTGCTTATTTTGCAAACTGCAAGTATATGGCATGAAGTCATTACCTGAATGCAAATATACTTTCTTATGTCATCTTGGTAAGTTATCTAATAACCTATTTTGCTAGTTGGTTGGTGATTCTATTGGCATTGAGATGTCTTAGTAATAACACAGACAGTTTGTTTTGTTTGCAGCATCTTTGCATAATGCATGTACATTACATATTTATGTTTCTTTTATTACATCCATACTTGTTTGTGTTTGGACAATGGTGAAGAGCTTCCTTCCAATATCATGAATAAGTTTTCTTCAAACTTATATTGGAGGGGTAACATTGAAACATTTTATGTTTTAGTGATATAACCATATATATTTGAATTACATCTTTGATTGAATTATATTTCTTCTGAGCCATCATTTTATGTGCATTGGGCTATGATTATACTTCTACATTTGACTTTATTTCAATGTATTGTATTGTTTTCTGGCGGAGTAACTGATTTATTCAGTGATGTAGCCAAAACAATTTAGCTGCATTATTCATGTTGAAATAAAAGCATCTGAGTCCACCTGTTTGCATTTTTCATACTATTTTTTAATTCATTTTTTTCTTTTTTACAATATTAACTTAATTTCTTTTGATAGATGCAAACTATTTTGTGCAGCATTTTTTTTAATATTTTACATGCATGAAGCTTAAAACCATCTCCAATATTCTTCAAATTTTTTGTCTTAACTACTGATTCCAAATTGTAGTCATTTTTTCTATAATTTATAATTTGTAATTAGAACTTAAAAACTTAGCATATTTGAAATCATTATTCATGTTGGATGACTGTAATTAATATTTTACTTTATATTTTGCATTTAACTTGCATTTTTTTTAAGTATTTAACATTGCTAGTAATAGAAAATAACATCATATGTAAAAAATATATGATTAATTATAGTTATTTTTTTAATGTTTACAAAATATTTGGACCTCTAATTATTTAGGTCTAGCCCATAACGTCCATATCCGAATTAACCGAATAGTTTAACCTATTTCCGAACAAAATAACGGTTAAAAAAATTTTGGTTTTTAAATTTTAATGATTTGGTTTGGTTATTTTTTTTAAAAACAATGGGTCGGTCAGTTAAGATGTTTTCCTAGCCGAACCGATCCGACCCGTCCGACGTCCACCCATAAAGAAATGAGTGTTTTTTTAATATATATATATATATATATATATATATATATAT